>JAQQBS010000004.1:2685576-2698793 GCA_030347275.1 Microctonus aethiopoides
ACGAAAAAAAAAAAAAAAAATATTTATAATTTATTACAACACTTTGAAACACACACACACACACACACAAAATTTATTCTATCAATATTTTTGTTAAAAATGAATTATAACTTTTATTCTCACTTTTCGAAATTTTTTTTTTTTTTTTAAATACGATCCTTAACTCAAATTTATTCTTCCACTGTCTCGCTTTATTTCTCACTCTTTCCCTCACTATTTAAACTTGGAAAAACGCATCACACATACCTACACATACATATACATATACATAAATACAAACATATACATAAACACTTATCGGATTATCGCTTGAAATTCCGGAATCAAAATTTATGAGAGACAGTGGGAGATAAAAATGTGCCCGGTGGCTAATTGATTCGCAGCGTTGACGGAGGTCCACAGTTGGAGATGCCAACATACATATAATATATACACATATATATATGCATACATAAGCGTGAGCACGAGCGTGTTTGTAACGAGTTGTTTCCTGCGCATTTGGTCGAAGGTAGAAGAGACATCCAATGATTATTACGAGCAACACCATTTATATAAATAAATAATAAATATATAAAAACGAAAAGAAAATATAAATAAATAACTATATACATATATGTATAATTGTATGACGTTGCTGTAGGTCTATATATATAATTCATGATTGTGTGTTAGTGAGAAATATGAAACGTGTGCATCAAAAAATGTCTTTGATACTTTTTGCTTTAACGATTGTAAAAAAAAAAATAATAAAAATAAAAATATTTCTCGCGCTCAAAGACATGAAAATTTATATTAAAATCCACTGTGTAGAGCTGGTGTATTATATATAAGTCACACAAGTATATAGAATGGTTTAAAAGTGTTGTTATTATTATGTTTTAAAGGGATTTTTTCATTGTGGCCTTTTTGCACTCGACGCGTTTGAACACGCAGGCCACATTGTGTCGCTCCGACTGTGGATTAATTAATGGCCGCTTAATTGCACCTCGCCCGCGTATATATAATGATGAGGTGGTGGTGAAGAAGGAGGAGGGATATATGTATATGTATATATGGCTTTGAAAATTATTGTAGGCTTTGTGTGATTTTAATTTATTATTTTTCTTGTTTTCGTTCATTTCTTTTTCACGATTTTTTATTTTAATTTCAATGCGATTTATTGGGTGGATTAATTTTTTGTTTTTTGTTTATTGGGCTGGGGAACACACAGAGGTTTAATGAACTTCACGCTGATTTCGGATAATATTTTTGGTTCCGGTTGTAAATTTTGTTCTTTTTTTTTTTTTGTTCATTTATTTATTTTTTCTCTTTGGATATATTTCTTTTATTTTATTTTATTTATGTAGAGGGTTTGTGGTTTTTTGTATGTTGAATTTTTATAGTAGAATGTTGTTAAAGCGTGATAGCTATTTGTTTTTTAAATAAATTTAATTATTTAGAATAATAATTATTTTTTTAATTAATTCGAATTTGAAGAAAACGAATTATAATTCATATATTAATTATTCTTTCAAACACCTCGAAATTTTTTTTATGTATATACATGTTTGTCTGTATATGTGCTTATATACATAGGTATTTGTATATATTTATGTATATAATACACGATTGATAGGAATTGTTTTCAATGTCTGAGAATATCGTTTTATTTTGTAAATCGTGACTAGAAAATTTTAAATTCCACAAGTATAAATTATTTCCATTGAATGATCGAAGTTTTATTTTTTGTGTTACAGAACGTGAGGACGCTGTAGATGTATAGATGCATCTAGAAGTCCACCAAGTCGGTGAGTTAAATACAAAAATAAATTAAAATATAAATTTATACATCATTTCTCTACTTCAAAGTACACAAAACACGTTTTGACAGGTTTAAACCGGAAAAAAAAATACAAATTAGTATCAAACACTCATTCTATCTATTTACTACTATTTCTATACATATTAAGTGTATATACATAAAGCAATAATCATCATAATTCCTCTATAAAACTCCAAAAACTCCAACGAATGAATTTAACGTAAAAATATAATGCAAAAATTTTCCTGGACAATTTTTTTCTTTACATTGCATCAATCAACTTTTGTATTTATATTCCTGTGTGTGTGTGTGTGTGTGTGTACATAAGGGATGTAGGGCGTATATACATGGAGAGATCAGTGTCCAGTTTGGTTTTTACAAATAGTAGAAATAACAGACGAAATAAAAAAAAAATTGAATAAATAAACCGAAATAAAAAAGAAAAAAAAAAGATAAAGAATAAACGCAGGATGCAAGAGGGGTCTGAGTCCACGTTCTCTTTCACATAAATACGGATTTAGTCACGCGGTTTACGATCCAAAACGTGTCGAGCGTCGCGTCCAAGCTGCGCCTAAATTATTAAAGTCGTAAACGATCGAAATCGTCGTTAAATGGCGCGCGAAGCCAACGATCGAAGAAGCGCGCGCTCTCTTCACCTCTCTCTTTTTTTTTTGCTCCTTGGACTTGTCTGTACACGACGACACATCGTTTTTCTTCGAGTTTCATTGTTACTCCTGAATATATATAAGACACTATAGGTATATAATGTATTGGTATACGTTATAGTTGCTCGTGCAAGTACGAACAGGAAGTAATACATGACATCATGGATTCATGTTTTAATTTTTTTTTTTAATTTTTTTTTCTCTTCGTCTCTTTAATTTTTTTTTTTTCCTCATTCCCTCTGTCTCAAAGCCTCTTTTATATTATGTATCATGTCCTTAAGCATTATTGTAGTATAGAATGTTGGAATATAAATTGGATAAAGTTCATTTGAAATTTTCTACGCGACAATTATTATTCGACGTGTTTTAACTTGTTTGTGCACGTTCGATTTATTCTATATAGTTGGGCTGCGATTAACGCGCTGCATCGTTTATATTACTTTTGTAGTGGGCTAATTTAAACGTCCCAAACGTTTTATGAACCTCCAATGTGACAATACACTTGGTTATATATAAATATTAAATGTGTGTGTATCTGTTTGTGAGTTTATGTATTGGTATCGCGTGAAATAATTCTTAAAAGAATTTTTTTAATCCTTACCGGTTTCACACACACACAAACAGTTAATATTTACCAGCATCATTTTTATGATCTTTCACAAACGCAAATTTTCAAATTATAGAGCGAGTTTATATTTTATTTTATTATAAATTTTAATATTATTATTTTGTATTTATATAAATTTATATGAATAGATTTTTTTTAATTTATTTTATTTCTATTGGACTAATTAAATTTTTTATTCAAACTGTATGATTATAAATTATAATAAATTATATACAATAAATAAAATTCAGGTTAAAATTTAAATAAAATTATATTTTTCATGAAATTTATTTATTTTTTTATTTTCCTTTTGTCAAATCTCTGCTTTTCATTATCCAATATCATCCATGGTGCTTGTTCAGCCGAGAATAAAGAGATATATAACACAACAGAGTGGATAAAATAATAAAAAAAAAAATAAACAGAATAAGAAAAAAAAATAAAACTTAAAAATAATTTGCCTTTGCACACGACAAATCGCAACGTATTCAATCGCGACCCCTTTAGAGACATCCAATTTTTCTACAAGTATATTATATACATATGTAGGTATGTATATACATATATATATAACGTAGATATATAGTTATATAATTCTTTTGAGCGTGAATCGACTCGTTGGCGTTCTGCGCGTGTCGAAACAGGAAAAGGGAATTTGAACGCGCGCGAACATCCCAATTCTTTATATATATTTTAATATATAAAATGATAGAGTGAGATGGAGAAAAGTAAAGTGATAGGGGATAGAGTGCACAAGAGGAGGGAAAAGGGATTGGCATCGTCACGTATTGGGAGATAGGTACGTACTGGGTGGATGACTACAAAGAGGCGAAATCGATTTGCAATTTAAATCGATCCTAGTACGTGCCTGCGGCTCATTCGGTACGGCGCATCAACGATGATTTCACTGGTATGTATGTATGTGTGTGTGTGTGTGTGTGTATATATATTTAGTCGCCTTGGTTTGACTGTACGGGGGTGGTTAGAGTGAAATACCGTGGATGGGTATATAGGTATATTATGTGTATGATAATGTAACGTGTTTGAATCTGCTCTGGGATAAATTTCAATTTTTCTGTTTTTAAATTTTTTTTGGGAAATTTGTGGCATTTTTGGCGCATGGTTTTTTTGAATTATTGCTCGATGTTGATGTTGAAGACTGAATTTAGAGGTATTTGATGGGATTTTTGATTATTTTTTATGATAAATTGACGAGTTTTAATTTGTATTTAAATAAATTTTGATTTTTCTGTTTTAAAAATTTTTTTTGTTTTATGGCATTTTTGGCGCGTGGTTTTTTTGAGTTATTGCTCTATGTTGATGTTGAAGATTGAATTTACAACTATTTATAAAGGTTTTTTTGTTTTTTTTTTCATGATAAATTAAAATAAATTTCAATTTTTCTGTTTTTAAATTTTTTTTGGGAAATTTGTGGCATTTTTGGCGCGTGGTTTTTTGAGTTATTGCTCTATGTTGATGTTGAAGACTGAATTTACAACTATTTAAAAAGGTTTTTCTGTTCATTTTTTATGATAAATTGACGAGTTTTAATTTGTATTAAAATAAATTTCAATTTTTCTGTTTTCAAATTTTTTTTTGGCAAATTTGTGGCATTTTTGGCGCGTGGTTTTTTTGAGTTATTGCTCTATGTTGATGTTGAAGACTGAATTTACAACTATTTATAAAGGTTTTTCTGTTCATTTTTTATGATAAACTAACGTATTTTAATCTAAATATTAAAATAAATTGTAATTTTTTTACTTCGAAAATTATCATTAAATTTTTATTAAGTCTACAAAATTTTTTTTTGTAATTCATTATTTCATATCATTACTAACGATTAAATTCACCCATAGTCAATAGTTTCATATACTAATATCATTCATTAAAGGCTCGATTATAATAAATAATAATTAAATACTTCAATTTTCTTTTTTTCATCAATAAAATTTTACATACATTTCTTTTTATTCCAACTATTTTTTTTTTTATTACTCCACCATCGACGTTATATTATATTTATTTCAACCCTTATATATGTCGATAGTACATATATGTACATATATTTTTCAACGATACATCGAAATACTTTTTAGGATCACCCTAGAGCACGGTGAAGATTGTTGAAGTGCTCTCTTTACACGTCGTATAGTCACATATATTCGTTTTTTATATGCTCTGATGGTGTATATGAAATCGTTTTAACATCAATACATATCTGTATGTATATAACTATATTATATTTAAATGATATACGTGCGAGATGTACGTTATTCGTGTTTGTTGAAGTGGTATATTGGTTGAATGTAAAAATGATAATGCGTCGTTGAAGTTCAATCAAATCAGTAAAATTTAATATGAATCTGTGTCAAATGAATTTGTAAATTTTATTCAATAATATATTGAAGCATTGTACGGTGGGAGAATTAAATATTAATGGAAAATTCATTGGAATATCAAAATTATATATGGAAGAATTTTATAAAAAAATTATTTTATATATTTAAAAATATTTTTAATTTATATTAATTTCATGTATGAAAATTTGAGTTGAAAAAAATAAACTGAATTCTAATGAATTTATAATTATTTATATAATTATCCAAGTTTATTAATTTTCTATACTGTTATAATACGATTTTATATTATTATAAAAAAAAAAAATTCGTGTTCAATATGACATATATATACATTTATATACATATACATATAAAAATATATATTTCCAATCGTATAATCTTAAATTTTCTTCGCTCGTCAATTCAATACGGATTACGTAATAAATGTAACGAAACGAATAGAAACGACTCATCAATATATATATATATATATATACCTATAATAAAAAAGAACTCGAATTAAAAAGATTTTTTTTAATATATATCTCTTTTACAGTTTTTAATTTTCCGCAGATCATTTTTTTTTCTACCCACTTTTATTCTCTGTCTTCATAATCACTGAACATTATAATTGAGTTTCTCACAAAGGAACGTTAATAAAAAAATTCAAAAAGAAAAAAAAAAAAAACCCTTCCAAGGGTTACAATACGACACTTTTATTTCTTTATTCTCTTTATTATATTTCACCACTTCTTAATAATTATTTGCTTCCTAAATTTTTTATCTCCTCTTTATAAACTCTTGTCTTGAAATTTGACACAAAATTATCGTAAAAAAAAAATCTTGACACTAATTTTAAAATTTTAAAATTCTTATACAAAATTTTGTACTGTCTATAAATATTAAGGTGTTTTCAAAAAGAACAAACTACATTTTTTTTTTCGGAAACGGGCTTTAAAGTTTCGTTTAGGTTAAAGAATAAGTCACTGAAGATATGAGCTCTTAATATTAATATTAAGATAGTGCGCATCACACTTTTCTATTTTCCATAAGAAATAACATGGGAAAATTTTTGTTTTTATCGTTAGAATTTTGTAACTTACGAACCAATGAACGGATTCAAATGATCAATACATATTTTTATAGGAAATTGAACGCTCTACAAAAAAGGTCTCTTGTGGTTAATCGATTACTCTGACCATTTAGAAGATATTTGCATTCATGACTTGAATGGATAAATTTAAAATATTTATTAAAAAACTATTAAAATCAGTACGCAGGGATTCGAATGCGAATATCTTCTAAATGGTTAGAGTAATCCATTAACCACAAGAGACCTTTTTTGTAGAGCGTTTAATTTCCTACAAAAATGTATGTTGCGCACTTTATAATATTCATTTGTCTCCGAGTTATAAAATTTAAAAGTAACAAAGAATTTTCGTAAAATTCTTCAAACTTTAACCTCTGATATCTTCTAAACAGTAAAAGTTATGAAAAAATGTTAATAAATATATTTATATATATATATTCATATAAATATTATATAGACACCCCTTCCCCACTTAATATTCCTGTTCATTCCTGTCGATTCATTTTTTTTTTCTTCTTCTCTTTAACTCATTCCCTTACGCCAATATTTCCCTATCGATTGATCCGAGACTGCTGGACTTGCTTTTTTCCTTTATTCCACCCTCTCACTCTTTTACAATATATACATATACTTCTTCTTGCTCACTTGCGCCTTTCATCCCCTATCTTAGACGCTGTCCCGGCCACCTGAGTCTCCATCTCTCGACCCTCCACCATCAACATTTTTTTTTTCTTCTTTTTCATCCTCTTCTTCAATCATTCACTTTTCCCTCTCACACAATTTCGATTTCTCTCATTTCATCTTACATTCATTCATTTTCCTCCCTCACTCTCTCTCTCCCTCTCTCTCTCTCCCTCTTCTATTTTTTTTGTTCTCTTTCCATTCTTTCTTTCTTTCTTTATTTCTTTCCTTATATTTTCCAAGACCTAAAATCTTCTCAGTTCGTTTTATTTTTTTTTTCCTCACTCTTTACCCCCTCGTCACTACCCACTCTTCGGGGTTTATTACAAAGTGTCCGCTGTCGATTCAGCGCAGGTACCCGCGCATATATATATATATATTTATATAGATATAGTTTATGTACATAAACATTTGACCTGATCGCTTGCACACGCTCTGAATAATCCACGGAATGAGAAAATTTTTAGTAACCAGCTGCATCTCTTCTTCGCATTTATTTTTATAATATATATGAGGGGCAAAGAGCGGGTGGGTCTTTATATATTTATGTATATGTGTATATGTAGTTATTTAATATATATATATAAATATAATATTGTGTGATGCGCAGTGACGAAAAATCAGTTTAACAAAGAAAGAAAAAATCATTTCACTGACAGCGTAAAAATTCTTGATATTTTAAATACAGCTGGCTTATTCTCAATGAGATTATGTATAACTTTGAACTGTATATATGTATATAGATATATATGTATATAGTTGTGTGTATGGTAATGTGAAATTGGTTTATGTATAGATAGAAATATTTATTTATTAATGTGAATTTAAAAGTAAAATATAAGAATTTTTGTTCGTGAATAATTTTTTAGTGAACTTTTATGTCAGAAATTTTTTTACTGGTTAGATAATTTTTTAATTATTTTTGGATATTGTTGTGGGGGTGAAATAATTAATTGTGATGATGATTTATAAGTATTGTGTGTGTGTGAATGAGTGGGAAAAAAATTTATAATGATTGTATTAGTAGGGAGGAAATTAGATTTTAATTCATTTGACTTTTGAAGATAATTTATGGAATTATTTTAGCATAATTTAATAAATTGTCTTGGGGATAATTGAATTGTGCATTTAATTTAAAGTTTTTTGGATGATTTGGAATTAAGTTGAGACATTGTCGTTGAGCTTTGACAGGTTAATTCATTTGTTAATGAAGCAAAAGTGTATTGGTAATTATGAGAATAGTTTTTTCGAGATGTAGAAGATTTTGTTGAGAAAACACGTTTTGATATTACAGCGATTTTGATTTCGTTTAAAGTTTTTGTATTTAATTTAGATCCTTAGGGGTAATTTTATCGTTTAGTGTGGAGCTTTAATCGTAATCGTTAGCTTTTATTATTATCTTGATATCTCAGTGTGATTTCTTCGCACGTACTGTACTATGGATTTTTTTTTTTTTTGGTTTTAGAAAATAATTTGAAGTATTTTCCGACATGGGATAAAAATTATAATCAAAATTGGATTTTATAATTAGATAATTAACTGAATTGTTTTCGGAATTCAGACGGAATTATCAAATGCATCTAAAAATATGCTCTATTAGTTTATTATTAATTTTTAATAAAAACGTTCGTTGAATCATGACAAAATTATTTTTTTTTTGGATTTGATTTTCACCGTTGAAAAAAATTATTTATATATTGATAATTATATTCAACATGTTTGGAATCCTGTCGTGAGCAATACATATTTTTATAGGAAATTGAACGCTCTACAAAAAAGGTCTCTTACAATTTTTTCATAATTTTTACTGTTTATAAGATATCGGAAGTTAAAGTTTGAAGAATTCAACAAAAATTTCTTTGTTACTTCTAAATTTTATAACTCGTAGACAAATAAATATTATAAAATGTGCAATGTATATTGTTGTAGGAAATTGAACGCTCTACAAAAAAGGTCTCTTGTGGTTAATCGATTACTCTGACCATTTAGAAGATATTTGCATTCATGACTCGAATGGATAAATTTCAAATATTTATTAAAAAACTATTAAAATCAGTACGCAGGGATTCGAATGCGAATATCTTCTAAATGGTTAGAGTAATCGATTAACCAGAAGAGACCTTTTTTGTAGAGCGTTTAATTTCCTACAAAAATGTATATTTGTGCACTTCATAATATTTATTTGTCTCCGAGTTATAAAATTTAAAAGTAACAAAGAATTTTTGTTAAATTCTTCAAACTTCATCCTCTGATATCTTCTAAACAGTAAAAGTTATGAAAAAATTGTAAGATACCTTTTTTGTAGAGCGTTCAATTTCCTATAAAAATATGTATTGATCATTTGAATCCGTCAATTGGTACGTAAGCTACAAAATTCTAACGATAAAAACAAAAATTTTCCCGTATTAATTCTTATGGAAAATAGAAAAATGTGATGCACACTATCTTAATATTAATATTAAGAGCTCATATCTTCAGGGACTTATTCTTTAACCTAAACAAAACTCCTAATGTGTACATACGTGGATATATGCATGTATTAGTAAATGAATAAAAATAACCAACACACAATTACAAAATTCAACGCCTTCAACATATATTTATATCGTCATGTGTGCGTGATCGCGTAATCGTAAGGATAATAACAGGCGGCGCCGGTTCGTTACAAATTAATGATCAAGACACGCGGGATGCGATGGGGTAAGGGGAGAAAAATAAAATGAGAGAATAAAGAGACAAAAAAAAAAATTCGGTAAAGTATATAAAAAAATATCTACGTACCACTTTTGCCAATGGAATAACGTGATTTCGTAACTGATTTCATGAAGCCTTGTACTCTTATATATTATATTATATTATATATACATATGTATACATATATAATATGTATAAATATCTGTGTATTGGGGCTTTATTTATATGTATGAACGTTCGAGAAAAAAAAAATAAAGGAGAAATGATTTTCATTGCGCGCATTACGAGGACCTTTGTCTGCGACGTGAGAACATTTTGCCTGAGGGGATTATATCGGTTGGGTGGTACCAAGGGGGTGATTTGAAGGTCGATCGAGTGTGGATCGAACCGATCGCAATGTGCATTCATACATATATATTTATATATAGATTTAACATTTTATATAGATTTTTTATTCACTTTGTTTCGATTTTTATTTCTTGATAGTTTTCTTTTCTTTTTTTTTTTCTTTATATTTTCTTGACAATTGTGTGTATATGACTGCTTCTTAAAGGATATTGTGCAGCAGGATGTGCACTGAGACTTTGCGATTTAACACTGCTATGCGCATTTATATTTATAAGTGTATGTGAATATGTTTCAAGTGATTGTAAAAGTGAAATAATAATTTTTTTTTTTCTATTACTCTGGAATAAAATTCACAATTGAGACAAGTGTTTTATTTATTTTTTTCTCGTATAACTCAAATGTATAGAAGAATATAATAATTCGAAAGTGTTAATAAAATAATGAATTATTATATTCAAATTTGAATTTTTATTTTATATTGAATAATTTTTTTTTTTCGACAATTTACAAACGGATTTTATTTTATCTCTAAATTTCGCACAGTCCACAATTATTTTTTTTTCCCTCAATCCAAAGACTAAATTCTAGAACACAGCTTGAATACTTGTGAGAAAAAAAATAAAAACCATATAAAATACGCTCGACTGACCCAGTCTGATCGTCAATTTAAAACTTTAATTCAGTATCAGATGTCTCTCGCACTTTTTTTTTTTACTCTCAATTCACCGCGTTTATTATCTGTTTTTTTTTTTATCTTTCTCCCCTTAAGGTGTATGCATATATACACACACTTACATATATATCCGCCATTTGGTAAATTGAAATTGCGTTGGTAAGAGGGTAAGAGACGTCTTGTAATTAACGGCTCGCAATCAACGATTCGTCGGGTCTACTGAAAAGAAATCTTGATTGCAGATTGAACACTCGTTTTTCTTCTTTTTATTTTATTTTTTTCGCTCTCTCAATGATATAAAAAAAAAATGGGCTAGTAGAGGGTGGGTGAAAATGAGGGAGAGAAGGCATTAAACTCGTGGGATAATATACCATAGAATTTTCATTCGCACGGTTTCATTTCGATTAACGCTCGAATTTTTCTCTTATGGACATGAATGAGAGGCAAAACGAAAGCTCACGCGAGACTATAAAGGATATAATTTTTTAACACTAAAGAAGAAAAAAGAAGAAAATAGAAAATTCATCAGTGTTTAATAATTAATATTAATTCATTGTTAATTAATATCAACTATTTGAAATAAATATTTAATTTTATGAAATTAAATTAAATTATTTCAAGTATTTATTTTTTTCTTTTTAATTTTATTCATTTATTTTTTTAATAATGGGATATTTTCCACACGGAATTGGCGAGTCATGTGATTTTGCATTTCCGATTTTTTAGATAATTTTTTAACTTATAGTACTCATTGAGAAAAATTTTCAGGATTTTTTGGATTTTTAAATTTGATTACTACGTTTTTTAAAAAATCAACATTCAATGTTTAGAGCTCGAGAATCATATGGAAATTCAATTTATGGAATTTCGTAGGGTTTTTATTATCTAATTGTGCGTCTAAAGACGAAAATTGAAAGAAAACATCACTTTTCACTGAACATGAAAATTTAAAAATTCGAAAAAAAAAATAGATCAAATTATTTTCCCATCAATGGACTAGGGGGAGAAGTTGCGGGATGGGTGACAGTATTTTAGGAAAAATTTTCAAAAAAATCGATCGCTACGTTTTTTTTCAAAATCATCATTTTATAATTCAAACTCAAAAATTTTATAAAAATACGATTTTGAAAATTTTTTTGATTTTATATTCTTAAAGTGCTGTAAAAAAGGAAAATTTAAAAGAAAAAATCGTCTCAATCGGCCCATTTTTTGCAAAAAATTACAGACATTTAAAAAAAAAAGAGCCATTTTTTTCGAAAATCGATATCTCAAAAACGGCTGGACAAAAAAAATTCCAAAAAATCATGAAGGTCTTTCTCAATGGGTACTATAAGTTAATAAAATTTCAAAAAAACCGATCGCTACGTGTTTTTTCAAAATCAACATTTTATAATTCAAACTCAAAAATTTTATAAAAATACGATTTTGAAATTTTTTTTGATTTTATATTCTAAAAGTGCTGTAAAAAAGGAAAATTTTGAATAAAAAATCGTCCTAATTGGCCCATTTTTCGCAAAATTACAGGCATTTGAAAAAAAACAGCCATTTTTTTCGAAAATTAATAAAAGTCAATATATTTTTTTTTTATTTATAGCTATATAAATTTTCTTCTATCGAAGAATTTCGAGTTATGATAAATCGCGGTTTTCATAAGAATCCACGGTACATTGAAAATTCCACGGTTTATTTTTTTTTTCTTCCTCCTTTTCGCCCTTGGGCTAAACTCACTTTTGACTTGATCGCGCGCGCCCCCTTTTTACATAACTCGTTGCAATTCACCCCATCCCGCAACACTTCAATCTCTTTCTCTCTTATATACTCAAGCTTACTGTATGTCGTAAAGAGGGAAATAATCATTTTGAACGCGCGCACAGAACGTTTAGAAATGAAATTCTCGTAGGGATTTACGTGCCGCAAACTGCGCGTATATTTTCACTGAATTGATGACCTATATATTTCGTAGGGAGGCTCAACGCCTTTTATTTTCACTATATTTTTCATTCAACCCCTTTGTCATTGATCTATCAACCTATTGCTTTACACCCCCGTGAATTATTTATCGTTGTATTTTATATAAATAAATTAATTTCATATTATTCATTCACAGATTTTTTTTATTTTTATTCCGATTTAAATTTGTATTTTATTTTTTATTTTTTCTTGTTTTTTTATTTTTTAATCTACACGGGTTTCTGCATTGAATTGTTTATTAGAAAGTAAATTAAAGTTTATCAATTGAATATTATTTCAATCAGGATTTTTAATTGATTTATTTTGGGAGTTTTTACTGAGCTTCTTTTTCTTATTTCTTTTTTTTTT
>JAQQBS010000004.1:2732231-2746408 GCA_030347275.1 Microctonus aethiopoides
GAATAATTCAACGATTTATAAATCTTATAATCAAACCATTAAATTTAATATTTCCCAACTCAAAATTTACAGAAAATTCAAACACAAATTTTTTATCTATGAATCTAGATCTGTCCATTCCGATAATTATTTACTGAAATTAAAATTTAATTGAAATTTTAAGTGAAATTTATTTTTTTAGATTGAGAAGAAGATTTTAGCCAAATTAAATTTATTTTTTCATATATTCGGGCAATTGTTTAATGCAACTTGTAATATAAATTAATAACGAACAAATGTTCACTTGAATAATTATCTAAAAAAATCTAAAAAGCTTGCAATGATTTCACGTACTCACAATGACACGAGTCAAATTTAAATAATTCGAAAATAAATTCCAAAAACAATTGAATAATTCAACGATTTATAAATCTTATAATCAAACCATTACACTTGATAATTTGTAATTTACAAATTTCATACACAAACTTTTCCATTGTATATACATCTAAAAAAATAATTCCATTTTCCAATTATCCATTTAGATAATCAACTTTATACCCTGAATGAAACCTCATTTTTATATTCACTTTCACATTCATAATAAAATAATTGATCCATTATATTCCATCATCATTTCAACCCTTTCATTGCACAACAAAAATTGAACATAATAACATTAATAACACCACAATTATAATCATCTCATCATACAACTAAAATATCACAATTAAATAACTAAAAAAAAAATATACCTACATACACCAAAGAAAGTAAAATTCTTATCTAATTTAAACTTGTTTTTTCTCATTCATTTCCAGAACAAACCTGTAATGACTCTATGCTGTCAATCTTCATCAGTAAGTCTATACACATTCATTAAACTTATAATAATAATACCAACAACTATATTAATAAGAGCTTTCAATGAAGTGAAATGAAAAATAGAAAATATAAAAAAAAAACCTTATTTTTATTTTATTCTGTCGTCGCGTATTGAATTCATCATAATATAATTTATAAGCAATTATATTTGATGACACGACAATTCCTCTCTCTATTTATTACATTACATATATACCACCCTATATACAATCCATACACATAAATAAATACAAATAAATAAAAAAAAAAAAAACAAAAATTCTTTCATAATATTATTTAATTTCAAACTTGTCGCGCTCTTTATTAATTATTTCTCCACACTAACTCTCATATTAATATCACATATCATTACATGATGGTGTTGTCAACGTAAATATGTAATTGCACTGAATATTTACACAATAAATATATTTATTATTGACTCCCACGGTGGTCAAAAGCGTGCACAAACGTGCACGAACTCGTTCAGACAAGATTACTTAGTTCTCGCGCGTTAGGTGAATTAACGACGAATGCGTGGAATATCAGTGTGAAAACCGGTTTTACAATGGACCCCAACTAGTCTAAGATATAAAAAAACATATATCCATGGCATACAACTAACGACTTTCCCCTCATAGCCCCTCTCAATGTCGTACAACTATTTATTTTTCTTCAATTTTATTTCATTTTTATTTTTATCAATATCTAATAGTCACCTTTGTCTCTTTCTCATTCTCACATTTTTCTCCTTTCTTTATCTATCTTCCTACCATACTATAAGCACACATATATAATACAATACTCGGTCCTTATTTATATGTATATACTGCGGCATTATTAGTAAGTTCAACGAGCATTCCACAGCGAGTTATCCATGACGCGAATTAATGAAAACATGAGCGAACTGCCACGAGCTGATAAAGCGTCTTAGAACCACTCTATCCTTAAATTCTTTATATATTTAATATTTATCTGTACATAAACATGTATATGTAGATATATATTTAAGTATATATTTTTAATAAACGCGTATGTAAAATGTTGAAGTCTTTTTATTTATCGTTGAATTACACTACTCGATATTCATGCGAGTATATAAAGTCAACGAGCGATCATTTCGACAGCGAAAATTGTATCATCATAGAAATAATATATATATATACATGTACATAAGTGTATGTACGTGTATATAGATGTATATATTTATATATAAATATATTGAGGGAAAGAAAGTGAGTGCGGAAAAGACATCAAGGGACGTGAAATATTCAAAAGAATTGTATCGAATATGTGTGTATATATTTTATCTATGTATTTATGTGTATGTATGGTAGAAGGGAAAATTGAATGAAGGGAAAGGAGATGTAATCTTCGTGTGCGCAAAATAAATATCTATCAAACAGTGCAGTGATGAATAAAATAATATCAAAGTTGAAATTGAATTTCGAAAAAATAATTGTATATTTTTATTTAATTATTATTTTATTATATTTTTTTTATAATTAATTAATTTTAACTAAAATTTCGTGTTTCAATAAACGATAAAATGCATTAAAAAAATTAATTTACCGAGAAAAGAATTTATTTGTTTTAATTATAAATATTTTTGTGTTAAAATTTATCATTAAATAAATAAAAACAAAATTTCATCATAAAATATCTAATGCAAGATAAAACTGCGCACAACTTTTCTATCGTACGATGAAGGAGGGGAGGAAATATAGGGGAGGTGGAGGAAGACGTTAAAGATATTTTTTTTATTACCAAAGAAAAGTATAGTGTCTAGAGAAAAGGAGTTGGTGGGTGATCTATGCGTTTAATTAACCATAGAGACGCTCCAACCAACTCTTAGCCGCACTTAGTTTGAGCTAAAATACATAGATACATACATATGTACATAGAAAATATACAGCTATAAATATAACCTATATACCTACACACATATATATGTGTGTGTGTTTATAAGAAGGAGTTGAGGGTGATTTTGCCACTGTACAAAAGAGTGAAAAAAAAAAAAAAAGAAATGTATATATGTGAAAGGAAATTGCGGTAAGAGAAGGAAAGTAGCGTTAGTGCTGTTGTCCGGTTGGAATTAACCCCCAGGAAAAACTTATAATGTGTCTTGTTAGAGAAAAGGTTGGTGGGGTGAAGGGAGGATGGGTAGAAGGGTGAATATGGGGGTGGTTATGGGACAGGGGGGTAAGGAGAAAGATGGACAAGCTGATACACGACTGACCACCAGTGTCACGATGTCTAATGGCTCTTTTATATATAAATGAATACATGTATGTATGTATGTATATGTACTCTTTATATACATTTACTTTGATATATATGTATGTGTATGTGTGTATTAGAGTTGATGATTAATTTAGTAAACTAATTGACGGAGGATTCTTTATTGATTTTTCGATTTTTCTTCATTATTGCGATTATGTTTTTTTTTTTTATTTTTTTTTTATTTGAAGGATGTGAAAAAATTATTCATATTTTGAGGCGAAAAATTGGTGCGGCTTTTGTCCTCAAATACCCGTTTCAGAATTAATTTCTACTCATTTTATAAATTTGTCACATAAATATTTTATTTCAAACTCAATTTCTTCTTAATAATATTTACTTACTGATTTTAGTCTTAATTTTTCGTCATTTATACTTTTTGTATTTTTCATCGTTGAGGATTAAATGAGACTAAATGCAGAACATAGAAAAATGAGTAATTTTTATTTTTATGAGGATAAAATTGAGAATAAATATGGTCGATAGATGGCGAAGTTTTCTTTCACAAAAACATGTATAGCAAAACAATTATATTGTGAAATGATTTCATCAATAAACAATAAAAAATTAAATCTATTTTTGTGTATATGTATGTAAGTACTTACATACATATACTTCCACACAAAAAAAAATATGTAAATGTATTTCGTTGGTTAATTATTTGAATATTTTTTGTTATTTTTCTAAACTATAGTCTACACGAGTAAAGTTCCATAATCATAAAATATAATTTTTGACGCATCCGAGAATTTTTGCAATAAAAAAACAATCTACGATCGACAAATAATGTTTCTAGTATAAATTAGAGTAAGTGAAATAATTTAATAACCTCATGGATGTAAGAAGAGTAATAAATAATTTATTAATAATTTATTAATAAATATGAAAGTAATAATTGTTTTATAATTTCGATGGGAAATTTCTCGTGTTGAATATTTTTTTATGTCAGACTTTCCACATTAGAATTGTAGAACGGGAGCGTCGATTTGGGAGCGGACTAAATATACATATATATATATATATATGTATATATATACATAAATACAAATGTGCATATGTATATATTTAGACATATAGATGACTATATGTGAAGGCAATTATGATAATTACCGGAATTCGTGGGACGCAATCGAGATCAGCGAAGCGGCAGAAACGCACTCAGTTTTTTATGCATACATATATAAACATTGTATATAAATATGTACATATGTATGTATATATGTATTACAACTTGGAAATTGCGTTGATACATAATCAATTTTAATTAATTTTTTTTATTTAATTTTTCCTGCTGCAACAGATGTATTTTTTTTTTTTTTTGTAGCTATTCAATAATATTAATGTATTTTTTTTTATATGCATATATATATATTTTTTTTTTTTTTCAACGTAAAAACAACCTGAAAACTTACTGGATGATGAAAAGAAAACCTGTCTAAAGCGGAGCTCTTAATTTTAATTTTTAGAGGTGTCTGATTGTAATTTTCAATTTTCCATTTAAATAACATGGGAAAAAATTTTTTTTTGATTTTTGTAGCTGGACACTTGCGCATTATAGAAATAAACTAATAGTGTATTTTTATAGGGAATTGAACGCTCTACAAAAAAGGTCTCTTACACTTTTTTTATAGAGACAGCCATTCTAAAGATATTCAAACCAAAAGTTGAAAATGTATAAAATTTTGACTTTTTTGTTATTAAATCGATACTGAACACTTTATTATATTGTTTAAAAAATTATTTTTAATCAGAAAACTAATTTGAAAATTATCTCCGATACGGAAAACTAGTTTTAGTGTGCTAATATTTTCGTAACAAAAAAAAAATACCCACGTACATCAAATATTTTTTCTTTTCTTTATTTTATTTACTATAAAAAAAAATTATTTATAACTTATGTTAAATGAATTTTATTATTATTCTAAAGCAATAAAAATTATACTGTCGTAACATAATTAAGCAATGTAACTAGAATTATTAAAGTATTTTTTTTATTACAAAAAAAAATATAATTAGGGAAATTATTTAATATTGAAACAATTCGATGGTTTTAATTTTAATTAAACAATAATTATACTCTCACTATCTACTGATTATGTATATAATATATATTTATACATACACATATCCATGTATATATGAATAAATATATAAAAATGGTCTTTAATATTTTATTTTTCAAATAAAAACAATTGTCAACGTCCAATTTTTCTGCTCACACTTCACGCCCACGTATTCTCATATATTATAAAGAATAAAAGTTTAACGTGTTGAAGCAAAGTAAAAGAGCCGGTAATATTATAAAGGAGACAGTGAGTTGACGATGAAGAAGAAGCAGAGGAGGATGACAGAAAAAATAAAAGAGAAAAAGGAAAATCATTTATACCGGTTTCTCATATAATTCACTGATGGAGAGAATAAGGCGTGACCCAAACGACGCGATTCAAACTACCGTCCATGCTCATTAACGTTTGTATATGTATATTGTATATACACATGCATTAATGCATTTGTGGGTATATAGAATATATCGGTATATACAGAGTTTAATTTGTTGCGCATTCACTTGACAGAATTAAATGGACAGAGAATAAAAATATGAACGTAAATAATTATTTGATATGAGAGAATTTTGCATTACGTGATTAATATTGTAGAATTAATAATGAGTTTGATTTTGTTGTGGAAATAATTATTGAGCTCGGGGTTAGAGTTACTTATATTATACATGCGAATAAATAAAAAATAAAATTATAAGAAGAAGAAGAAGAAGAAGAAGAAAAAGAAAGAAAAAAAAAAAAGAATATTTTTATGAATCGATGAAAGAACAGGGGGCATGCGCGCAACTATCTTAATAACTCATACGATATACTACCCCTACGGTCCATCCCTGAGTCTGTCGTGTCTTCCTACCCCGTTCACCACCCCCCAATACTTTATTCAAACATATATACAACCTGAATATATATGTACACAAATTCATCTTTATCTAACGTGCTTTCAAACACGTCGAGACCTGTCGCGACACGCACAAAACACTTGAGTCGAAAAATTAGTATGGTTTTTGTCCTCATATTTGTATCTAAAATTATCCTCGATTTCTTCTTATTGGAGAAAATACTCCCCTCTTTTCTTACATCCATGAGGTTATTAAATTATTTCACTTACTCTAATGTATACTAAAAACATTATTTGTCGATCGTAGATTGTTTTTTTATTGCAAAAATTCTCGGATGCGTCAAAAATTATATTTTATGATTATGGAACTTTACTCGTGTAGACTATAGTTTAGAAAAATAACAAAAAATATTTAAATAATTAACCAACGAAATACATTTACATATTTTTTTTTGTGTGGAAGTATATGTATGTAAGTACTTACATACATATACACAAAAATAGATTTAATTTTTTATTGTTTATTGATGAAATCATTTCACAATATAATTGTTTTGCTATACATGTTTTTGTGAAAGAAAACTTCGCCATCTATCGGCCATATTTATTCTCAATTTTATCCTCATAAAAATAAAAATTACTCATTTTTCTATGTTCTGCATTTAGTCTCATTTAATCCTCAACGATGAAAAATACAAGAAGTATAAATGACGGAAAATTAAGACTAAAATCAGTAAGTAAATATTATTAAGAAGAAATTGAGTTTGAAATAAAATATTTATGTGACAAATTTATAAAATGAGGAGAAATTAATTCTGAAACGGGTATTTGAGGACAAAAACCATACCAATTTTTCGACAATAACTTACAGCATATTTTCCCTAAACAAATAATACATATTAATATACACATTATTCATATCTGTATATATAATAATTAATTTCTCTAATAATTTTAAAATTTTATATATTTTTTTTGTTGTCTTTTAATAATTCATTTTTTTTTTCTTTATATTATTTATTCTTTTATATTATTTACAATCATATTTATATGTATCTATTCATATCTATATACATGCATATATATGCGTGTGTGTGGATTGGAAATATCTCTTGGATGTATCTCTTTGCCCTGTTCGTTTTTCGTTTGCCTCAACGTATGGCAGCGCGAACAAATTAGCTCCCTATCTGAAACAACTTCTTGGAATAGCCGTTATATGCTCTCGACCGACGAGTAAGCTGGACCACAGGTAAAATAAGAATTGGTTGGAATAAAAGAGTAAGGGAGAGAGTAAATGAGAACAAGAAAAAAAAAAAAAAGAAATATGTGGCAAGTTGTTGGGTGAAGATGAGGGTGTGTAAAAAAGAATTTCTTCACCTTATAATTGTCTCTATGTATTTGATATATATATGTACATATTTTATGCATATGTAAGAAAGTATTTGAGGGTATAAAAAGAGGTGTGTTGTGTATATATATCGAGGTGGAGATTATGTGTATATATTTTTATATACACGAGTTCTTCGCGCCTTTTTGTCGTC
Organism: Microctonus aethiopoides; assembly: GCA_030347275.1. NCBI lineage: Eukaryota > Metazoa > Arthropoda > Insecta > Hymenoptera > Braconidae > Microctonus > Microctonus aethiopoides. The sequence goes on from JAQQBS010000004.1 coordinate 2,739,794, forward strand.
TGCGTTCAACCAATTCATTCCTTTTTTTTTTTTCTTTTTTTGTTTTTTTATTTTTATCACGTATGTATTTATGTATGTATTTATTTATGTGTATATGTGGTTGGCAATTTGCGCGAGTGTGGACACAAACGCGATATCTGCCTGATTGCCTGGTCCTAATTAATTCCTCAGGGTTTATCTTTGTTTTTTCATTGGACGATCGCACGTTCGAGTTTTTATAATTTTGTTTTATTTATTTATTTATTTTTAACTGAATTTTATATGTGTGAAAATTAAATGTAGAATTATTTGGATTCTTGGGTGTGTTTGTGGGAAGGTGGATTGAAGGTGGGGAAAATAAAAAAATGTGGTTGTTAATTGTTATTTTATTTTTTTTTAAACAGAAACTTTTAAAAAAAAATTTTATATTTGATGAAATAATAATTTCTAAATAATTTTTTTTAACTTATTTAATAACTACTCTTGTTTTGAAACTCAGATTTGAATTTGTAGCAATGAGAAAAAATGAGACAAATCAATTTATTTATAAATTTAAAAAAATATTTATGGATGTATATTTTCTTTTTAATGTTATTAATATTTAATAAAAAAATATAAACAGAGTTCAATTTTTGAAATTATTCAAAGTCAAAATTGAATATACAATGTATGAAAAATATTTATATCAAACCCAAAGAATAATATATACAATATGCACAATCATTTAAACTTTCATTCATAAATGCAAGTTTTCATTTTTCTCTTTTTTTTTTTCCTTCTATCCTTTCTCTTTCTCTTCATTTTATTTTTTCCACACTTTATATTTATGTATATACATATATACACACTACTTTCCTTTCTCCGATGCGATAAAAAACTTATACATTTATATATCCAATAACACATACATATACACGAGACAAGTTAGGTCACGGTCAGAATTTCAAGTTTTGACTTGTTCAAACGCGTACGTTCTTGTTTCGCCATTTTTCACACACTGCCATTCACCTTTTTCTCAATAATAAAAGAAATTGCAATACATATATCCCTCTCTCTCACACACACACACATACATAGATATATGAATACTTTAGAGTGTGTTAAAACAAAGAAAAAAAAAACAAACGAAAAATAATAAAGAAAAAATATAAATAAATATATTTAAAATTTATTTGAAGGAGAAATAATTTTATGAATTTCACTTTGATTGCGCAATTAATTAAATTACCTCATGTAAATAAATACATTAATGACAACAAATTAGTTTATAATTTATGGAAAATTATAAATAAAACGTTAGTGAATAATTAATAAACATTTTCTGTTAATTTTTAATTATTCATGAGTTTTAATTGTGAATCAATTAAATTTTTTATGATTTTCGGTTATTTGATAATTAATATTAATGTTTTGAGGAGGAAGATTGATAGCACTAGTACTTGATCATAAGAAAAAATTTAGTGAAATGAGATTTGAAGTCAAAATTGGTTGTTTAGAATATTCAATCTAATAATATTCATAATTTTTTGTAAAATACACTAATTAAAAATAATCAAGTCTGTTTCAACTCGGAATAATTTTTTTATTTGTAGTAATTTTTATTACTAGAATTTTTTTCGCATTAAAATTGTTAAAATGCATTTAATAACAGAATTGATCGAGTATTTAGGACACAAATTAATATATTATATAAACAATTTTGGATTATTTCACGTATTTTATTAACGTGTGATAAAATTTTTTTATTCATTTTTACAAGTACACAAATAAATATTAAAATACGTGGTAGTTAATTCAGAAAATATATTCAACACAAATTACCAATTAAATTACTAAATTTAAATCCAGTAAAAAAAAAAAAAATAAAAAATATTCACTCATAAAAATTTTATTTCCAAAACAAAATAATATCAATCAATATCACTTAATTCAGTGTATAAATAAATAAATCCAACCATCCCTTCAAAACAATCAAATAAATAAATTTAAATCCCATAAAAAAAAATACCAAAAAATATTCACTCATAAAATTTTGAATTTTAAAATAAAATAATATTAATAAAAATCACTTAATTCAGTGTATAAATAAATAAACACATCCATCCCTATGATAACAATCCACCCATTAAAAAGCTACAAAAAAAAACAATTAAAAAAAAAAAGAGTTATAAATAAAAAAAAAACATTTTCATCCCCCATAATAATTTTCTTATTATTCCTAAACGATGATACTACTTTATATATTATAAAGTGAGAAACTTCTTTACAAATTGACTCTTTAGAATATTCACCATATAAATATATAGTTATAACATAAAAGTAGTAACATCCCTCCTACACAAATCACTAAGAATGAAGAGATAAATTGATAACAAGGGGACGAAGCAAGTGGAAAAGTAAGTGATCGCAGTGACGAAATCTCAGCTCTTTCACTTAACCCATACCAAAAAAAGAAAAAAAAAATAAATAAAAGGGTTGAACCCTTTTAAGCAATGTTGGCATTTCATCGTAAAATTCGCACCCCCTTTAACAATATTTAAGGCATGTTTCAAGGGTAATTAAATGGATAGAGAGAGGGTGATTGCGCTGCTCTTTACAAATATATACATAACGCTCAAAGTTATTTTATATATTCATGTATTTATATAATTTATATATCTATATTTATAATTTATATAGGTTATATGTATATATATATATATTTGAAGACCCTCCCACGCAAATTATCGCATTTAACCCAACTGACAGCCCTGTGGTAATAATGTACTTTTCATTAGTTCAACTGCGAACCCCTAAAACGCTTCTGTATTCCATCTCTCTGTGCTTTATTTCTCCCTTGCAAGTTTAAACTTGTAATATTCATCACTTTCGTATGTATATCTATATCTTGATGGGTATATATAGGTAGACAATCAACCCTTTATATCAAATTTTATGTGGGCTTTATTTTAAAACAAGAATCAACAGGTTTTAATTGTTCTTTTTAATTTCTGTATTAATACATTTGTGTTATCTGCAATTTTTTTATTTTATTAATTATTTATGTTTATTTATATGTATGTATATTTTTTTTTATTGGAAATTTGTGATGGAGATGATGATGAGTGAGAGGAAAAATTTTATTTGATGATGAGGGAATTATAATTAATAATTATATTTATTTGTTTTATTTATTTTAATGCAAGATGAATTTTTTGTTCTTTTTTTTTTATTTTTTTTTATTTTATTTATTTTGTTTATGAGGTTGTTATTTCAATATTGTTATTTATAATGTTTTATTGTGATGTGGAATGATATTGAAGTATGTATTTTTTATATGGTTATGGTGAAGTAACAATTGGATGTGTATAAATGAATTTAGATAAAATTTTCAAGAAAAGAAAACAAAATTTTTATCTGTCAATTAATTAAAAATCAACCGTAATTGTATTCATTTTTTTTTATTTATTATTGTTTAGAAATATATATATATAACAATATTATAATACATATTCTGAACAAATCTAGCTAATTGTTCAAACAATTAAATATATAATTGAACAAATAAATAAATATAAAAGAAGGAATTTTCAAGTAGAAAAAAAATTTTTAATTTCGAGTAAAAATAAAATAAGTCACAATGCAATTTATTTATTTAACTTATTATTATTTACATACATATATAACAATATTGCATAACATATTTTGAACAAATCTAGCTAATTGTCCAAACAATTAAATAAATAATTGAATAAATAAATAATAAAAAAGGAATTTTCACGTAGTAGAAAAAAAATTTTTAATTCCAAAGTAAAATTAAAATAATTCATAATGCTATTTATTTATTTAACTTATTATTATTTACATACATATATAACAATATTGCAATACATATTTTTAACAAATCTAGCTAATTGTCCAAACAATTAAATAAATAATTGAATAAATAAATAATAAAAAATGAATTTTCAAGTAGTAGAAAAAAATTTTTTAATTCCAAAGTAAAATTAAAATAATTCATAATGCTATTTATTTATTTAACTTATTATTATTTACATACATATATAACAACATTCCAATACATATTTTGAACAAATCTAGCTAATTGTCCAAACAATTAAATAAATAATTGAATAAATAAATAATAAAAAAAGGAATTTTCAAGTAGTAGAAAAAAAATTTTTAATTCCAAAGTAAAATTAAAATAATTCATGAAGCTATTTATATATTTTTGTTTTTAAATCCAAAATAAATAAAAGACGTTAAAGAGTATATACACAATGAGCAACTCACAACCCTTCATTCCCTCTCGGCATTTCGTCGCACTAAATATACATACATCCATAAATAACTGTAAAGTCTCTCTTAAGCCATGGTAAATAACCCTTTTGCTTTGCATCTCACCTGTTGCTCCCCCGTCCTCAACACCTCCACTCACCCTCCTGGCATCGTTTGCGGCACACTTGAGGGGCTAATTAAAGAGTCAGACAGTAGTGTGGCTGGTTCGTGGTGTTTTAATACACCTCTGACTGTTGTCCCCTTTTTTTTTTTTTTTTCTACTCACAGTGAACGTCATCAGGGACTCGTGTTACTTTGTGTGCGGCAAAGTACACCCTCCTACAATTTATTCCTTCTCTATTTTTTTTCTCTCTTCATCTCTCTCATTCTCTTGTGCCCTCTTTTTTTGTTTCTTTCCTCCTTTGCCCGTTTCACAAACGCCGGGAATTAATTAACCTCTGTTAACTAAGAAAAAACGAAAAACGACTCCGGTTATTCGTCGTCGTAGCTCGCTACGAGACTCATTTAGGGGATGTTTATTTTAATTTGCCATCCAGCGAGAGATTGAGTTAACGATCTCCACGACAACTACAGTGACTTTATATTACTTAATTAACTTATTCCATTTTACTTTTTATTATTATTCTTTTTTATTCATTTACAATTTTACATTGCACGATTTAACAATTATTTTTGTATAAATGACGACTATTTATTTTATTTCTTCTTAACCCTTTACCCATGTTCTATTACCCTACCTATATATTATACAATAGTTAAACCATTCGAAATTATTTTATTATAGTTTCATTTGAAATTTGAATTTTTTTCGCATTTTTTTTAAAAAAAATTATCAGAAAATCTGCATAAAAATTATTGTTTACTTCTCAATGATGGTTATATTTATTACTTATCTGTACACTCGATATTATTATACGTATGTGTATGTGTGTATATGTTAGGTATATATATACCGCGCATAGCCAAAGCGGATTGCAACTCGTGTTGCAATTATTTTCTCGTTATTTACCGGGCGGAACGGTCCGGCGCGACGTCTAATTATCGCGGTGCAAAATAATCGTTGGCATATTATCCCTGTTATTAACTGGCACCGAATCGCCATGATGATCGTTTGCTTGTGCTCTTTAAAAGTTAAAGAACGAATGAGAAGGCAATATTGTTTTAAGTGTTAAGAAATATAAAGTAAAAGAGAAGATATATAGAAAAATACTGTGTTGTTGAATTGTTTCCAGTGAAATAGCTTTAGGGCTTGAAATTTTCGACACGAAATAGCATTATACATTTGCGTGTGTGAGTATTTAGTTAAATATACATGTGTGATATAATATAAAATATAAAAATTAAATATTGTATGATAAAAATAATTTTATGAACGAGAATTAATAATTAATTTTTTTTTTTTTTTTTTTTTGTAATTTTTAGAGTGGATATTTGATGATTTTATGGTAATATCTTTGATGTGACTTGACTTAAATGGCCGTGAGTTTATTCTGGGAGATTATATTCAATTAATTTCTCAGGAGGAGGAAAAGAAAAATAATGAAAAATAAAATTATATATAAATAAGCTTATTTTTTTACGAGAGACTGACGTTGGCGTAGAGAAATTAAAAACTAAGTTGGAGTATGAGACGCCAGTGGATTATTTCGTTATGAAAACTGTCTGGAAAAATAAAGAGACTGGAAGTGAAGGTGTGTGTTGGTGTGTAAGTGAGCGCGAGAGAAAGAGGAAGAGAAGGAAAAAAAAAAAAAAGAAATATAAAAATAAGCATCCGGCGTGCAATTAGCCATTGTATAATTATCTCTCCGCCTTCTATTAGCCCACGATCCGAGTGTTCTCATCTCATCCACCAACTGGTTAGAGAGAGGGTGTTGGATATCGAAACAAAGTAATTCCATTAAGTGAGAAAACTTTTGCCCCATTTATTTCAATCTTCATTCGTGGCTTCAAAGGTAAATAAAAAATAAAAATGATGATATGAGGGAAAAATAAATAATTTTTTTTGGTGGAAAATATTTTTGTTTTGTGGATGTAGTTCATTTTCGAGAATGATAATTATGAAATTAATTGATTGGAATGAGGGGGAAATATAAGAGACGTTTTTTATAGTAGTTGAAGATACAGTGAAAATTTTTGGTGGAATTAATTAATAAATGAATGTGTGGAATTTAGACAGTTTTTTAAGTTGTTTTGTTACGTTAATTTTGTGGAAAATTGGGGTTATTTATTTAAACTTATCATACATTGTGGATGTCGAATATTTTAATGAATTATACAATCACTTGGTCAACTCTATTTATTCCAAGAAATACAATGAAAAATTCAATATGAAATTTTTTGTTTATTGAAAAAATAATT
>JAQQBS010000004.1:2787198-2799699 GCA_030347275.1 Microctonus aethiopoides
TTTTGACGCATCCGAGAATTTTTGCAATAAAAAAACAATCTACGATCGACAAATAATGTTTTTAGTATACATTAGAGTGAGTGAAATAATTTAATAACCTCATGGATGTAACGGGAAAGGGGGGTATTTCCTCCAATAAGAAGAAAATGAGACTTTTTCGACTCGGGTTATTTCAAATATATTTTGTTTAATTTTTGCATCTTCTCATCATTAACATAATACAAAACTTGATAGAGAAACGTCGAGAAGAGACAAAAGATCGAGAGTAAATAACTGACGTGCCGCAATAGTTATCGATAGCCTTGAGGTGTCCGTCGTTGATTTAAAAGACGAGCTTGCGACGTGTCGCCGGTATGCGCCGATTGCGGGTCGGGACCTGTCCGAACTAGTTTTTGCCGGTCGCCTCAAGCGAAACGTGCTCCCACCATATAATCCGCCAATCCCGTCGCTGCCCTAAGCTACTTGACCACCATACTGTCCCCACATCCAATGCTTTTATATTTTATTTACGCATGTATATACAATATATACAGAATTATATATAAGTAAATATATATATTTAAAGTATATACATAAGAAGTAACTTTTACTTGGTTTTAGAGTGGTATCTTTGTCGCTTTGGGTTCTACGCGCGTTTACATAGTTCCCTTTCGATCCTCTTTACGTTCTTTCGTGTCTTTTATTTTATTTTTTTTTTTTTTTTTCAACAACTATCCCTTGTTACTTACTTTTACCACCTACTACTTTTACTACCATACACTTAATCCTTTTTTTTTTTGTTGCTTTCTTTGTTTAGTATATCTCTCCCTTTTGTATATCCTTGCGTGTTCCTGCATTCGCGCGCCACTTATTAGGGTCGTGTTCACCTAAAGTTATAAACGTGTCTCGACGTGAATTCCTACAGCGAGTTGAAGTACTATATATTTAATGACGTCACTTTGTAATATTCACACCCGCGAGTAATTCTTGGAACATTATCTTGGAGGATATGATTCGAAGAATTAATGGAGAGATAAGAGTTATTTAGATTTAATTTTTGTAATTATTTTTCTTTATGTTTTGTTGGGTTTTTATTTTTTTTTTTCTTGTTGTGTTTGAAGGTGAATTTATTTTGATGGTGGATTTGTGTGTTTGTTTATGTTGAGGGTGGATCGATTTTCGGGGGTGGGCCATGTTTGGTGTCAGGTGAATTGACGGGTCAAGAGTCCCCTTCAAATATTTGACCCGCCCATAAAATTCACCGCGATTACAGTAAATAGATAGACAAGAGTGAATATGTTTAATCTGATTTATATAAATCTCAAATTAATCGATTTTTTGTTGGATTGTTTCATTTAGTATTTTTTATTTTTTATTCGCAATTTTATATACTTGAAGTACATTAAATGTCGAATTTTAGAATATTTAAATATCAATTTGATATAATTATTGAATGATATTATTAATTAAATATATGGAAATTTTGACTATACTTTGAATTTGTCCTCTATGAATTGCATTTTATTATTTTAATTGGATTTTTCTCAAAAACTATCAGCTCTACGGTTTTTAGTAAAGAATACTATTTTGTAGCAAATTGAATTTCCTAAAAAAAAGGTCCTATATACTTTTGCCGTAAAGTTGATAGTTTTCGAGAAAAATCAAAACCAAAAAAACCAAAAAAACCAATAAATTCGAGCAAAAATTGGCTTTAACATTTTTTACTTCAAAAGTGATAGGCGCTTTTAAACATTACATATTCCTGTACAATTTCTGCTCGAAACCAATGAAATACCATAAAATAAAGCTATGCGTAAATGAAAACAAAAAAATTTCAAATTGATTTAAAAAATACTAATTAATATAAAAATCAACAGTTTATCTTTAGTCCAAATTTTTTTGTCAAATGCTCAGATTAACATTTCATCAACACCGCGAAAGAAAAATACTTTCCTCAAATACAAAAAATAAAAAGCAATATTTAAATATATCCAAACATCAAATTAATTAATCTCATAAAATCCCAAAATAAATTATTTCACAAAAATAAATATATCTTCCTCCGTATCTCAGTCAAAAATATATTCTAAAATATATCAATCAGATTAATACTTCCTTTAAACAATTTCCAAACCATTTAAACATTTTAAAAAGCATTTATCAATTTATTCATCATCCATAAACATAAATAGAAATTTATCCCACAGATTATTATTACTCATACTCTTCCTTTTTCTTTTCTGAGATATCCAAAAAAAAAACAATCACTGCATCAATTGAATTTTTTGTTCACGTTCAGTGTGTTGGTTGGAAAAATAATACGATCGTCGTGGTAGCCGTTAGCTGTAAATTACAAACGTTCGGGCGTTGTAGTCCTTCTGCAGGAGGAGCCAATATGAAACGAACAATTTCCGTGGGAGTCAATTTATATTCTTGCGCGCGCACCTATAATATAATATACACACTGCATATATATATATATATACACACATAAACAGATACATGAACACATAGAGAAACTCGTGTTATATCTCCATACTATTTTATTTATATAATTTTTTCCTCATTTTTATTTTTATATTTCTTATATGTTGCATTATTATTTTTATTTCTTTATTCCTTTATTTCTCTTCTATTTATCCTGTTGCTATTTATTATCTTTGTTACACTTTAATCGAATGAAAAATAATAAAATGAAAGGAACAAAAAAAATTATATGTTATAATACTTTAAGTATTTTCATTCGATCATTGAACTTGTCAGTAATAAAAAATAAATGCACTTTAGAATCTTTTGTCACGGGCAAAGAAGCTCGTCCTCGATACGCAACGTTTGGTTATAAATATATTTCGAATATATATGTATATGATGTGTATGAAGAAGTATATATGAGTACAGTTAATTGAGTCCTTTCGATAATTCCACATATTTTTTTTCTTTTTTTTTTTTTTTTGCTACAAATTAATTCGATTAATTGCGCCTGTCGATCTGTTCAAGGTTAATTTAAAGTAACATTCTTCAATTGTTTATTTTTTTATATCCGCATTTGTGAAGAGTAATTAATTAACACATTCCTGCAATTTGTGAATTTAATTAGAAGAAAATAATTCGTTAATTTTCTTCGATTTTTTAAGGAAGATGAAAATTTTTTTTTTTTTTTTTAAATGATTTTTATTATATTTTCATTCAGGGTTTTTAGTTTTTTTATTTTTTTATATTGTTCATAATACAGTCGATGATTTGAATATAAAATTATTATTAATTAAAATTAATTCCGTCTATTTCATATTCATTAATTTCTTTTCATCGAAAAATATTCTTGAAAATAATTTTGTATAGATTTTTGAGCGTTGAAAAATTCTGTTCAAGGTTAAATTAAATTAATATTCTTTTGTATATTTATTTATTTCACATACCCGCATTTGTGGAGAGTAATTAATCAACAAATTCCAATTGATAAATAAATTTAACAAGAAATAATTCGTCAATTTTCTTCGAATCATCGAAAAAGATGAAAAAAAAATTTTTTTAAATTTATTTTTTATTATATTTTAATTCATGTTTTTGTTTTATTAATTTTTTTATATTGTTCATAATACAGTCGATGATTTAAATATAAAATTATTATTAATTAAAATTAATTCCGTCTATTTTATGTTCATTAATTTCTCTTCATCCAAAAATATTCTTGAAAATAATTTTGTATAAGTATTTCGAAGCGTTCGAAAAATATTCTTTTCATGACATATATTATATATTATTTCTGTTGAAGATGCCAATGCCAAGCAAGAGACTATTGTCGATTGTATGTACTGTATAAACTAGCACTATTATAAATCTTTAACGGAGTTATATTGGGGTCGAGAATTTGTGCTTGTGTACTAAGATACATTTTACTGTGTTGGACCCTCCATAGTAAATATAACTAATTGCTTTAGTGGATGGAACAATTAATTGGTCAAAAATTCTTCTCGTTATATCACTTTGTATATAACTGTACAGTTCGTTGCTGAAGATAGTAATAATAACAAATATTCTATATTTTTATTATTTAATAATATTTAATAATTCAAAACTCGACAATTATTTTTCGTTTCACTTCAAGTATAAAATTAAATAATCCTGAATGCAACATTCAAAATATTTATTTTCCTTTAAAATATTTCGAGATAGATTCCTTTTTATGTAAACAAAAAAATTCCACCTACTGCAAAATAATTTTTTAATTAATAATAATTATTAAAAATATAAATTTTTTTAAAAAATTTTTTTTGATTTTGTAAATTGAATTTTAAGACACAAAATTTTTCTCTTCTTTCTCCCAAATTGTCTCCAGCTTCTCAAGGACTTTGTCTCCTGAGGTGCAATTAATTAGGAAACCTGTGCGGTCATTTCCCGAATGCACATTCGCATTCTATTGTTCCTTCGACAGGTCAAAATCTTCAAGAAAAATTTTGGGAAACCCATCATTTGTAAATAGTAATGCTGGTACTATAAAATATAAAATCCACTACCCAAATACACGTATAAACTCCCGAGATTTTTTTTTTCTTTTATTTTAGCATTTTAACAAGAGCCCTAAAATTCTTCCTTATAATTTTTTTTTGTTTGACCCAACAATAAACAATAAAAAAAATTTTTTAATCCTCTAAATTTCAACCGCTATAGGCCCAATATATTCCCCAGCCTCCCAGTAAATAAAAGAAAAATATATACATACATTAATACATAGAAGAAAAATTTTTTCTTTCAATATTTTCCAGGTGTTCACAAATAAATCCAAAGATGCATTTATTTGTAGCATATTTTCTCATATACATATTTATATATATATATGTATGTATATGTATCTATTATGTACATGTTATATATACTAGTGGAAGCATCGAATCATCAATTTGACACTCCGTAACTGATGTCATTGACAATAGTACATCCTGTTGGATTATCCGATCGGTTGTTGCAGAGAAATTCGAATGAATTGTAGGTGGTGAATTCATCGAGAATGTTATTTCAAAATTATATAGATATATATATGTATATATATATATGTGATGTACAACAATGAAATTCTATTCATCAATATTCCTGGAAGATGGTTGGGAAAATAACGTTTAAGATGACCAGTTTAGCATCAATACAAAAACGAAAATTTTATTTTATTTTTTCTTTTCTTTTTTTTTTTTTTTTTTTTTTTTTTTTTTTTCTATAGAGTAGAGTTTGTTTCGCGTTGGAAATTTTTATTCTATCCCTCTCTCTGTCACTTTGACTTGTTTTCAATGTGTATATATGATTTCATTCATCGATTTTATTTTTTTTTTTTGCTTTTATTCTATTGATGAATTTTTGTGTAACAATGTGAAGTTGGTAAAAATTTTTTGGACAGTTCGTTTTGGTTGTCACACGTTGCAATGGGTGAATTGTTCACATCTGGTCACAAGTTACCTGTGCATATACATATGTATATATACATACATATAGATATATAGTCGAAAATGTTTAGGGAAACAAAAAAAAAAAATTAGAGAAAGAAAATAAAAAAATTAGGAAATTATTTTGTTTATTTTTTAATTTATTTTTTTTTATTTATAATTTATTTATTATTAAATTGTTCACATCTGGTTATAAGTTACCTGTGCATATACATATATATATATACATATATATACATATATAATCGAAAATATTTGGAGAAAAGAAAAACAAATTAGAGAAAGAAAATAAAAAAAATTAGGAAATTATTTTGTTTATTTTTTTTATTTATAATTTAATTATTATCTGCATAATTTTTTTTTTGTGTGTTTGTTTATTGACTGTTTAGTGTTTTTATCGATAGATTGAATAATTAAAATTTGAAGAATTTTATTAATGTGGATGTTAGAATTTTTTTTTTTTTTGACTTGAATTTATTTAATTTAATTTGGGGAATAATAATTATGGATTAATTAATGGTTTATTGATAAGAAGGGATTCCAGAGATTAATTAAAATTGTGAATGTTGTTATTCTTGACTTTAATTTACGAAGGGATGCATCAGAGATTTTATTTAAGTTATTTTATACATTTATTTGTGAGTGGCTGATGATGTTAGTTGGGCACGTGTTGTGTGATTAATCATGCAACGCGTGAGTCATTTGGACTTTTAACTGACAATGAGTGCGACAGAGACAGGTATACAGATAGGTTTGATAGATAAATGAAGAGAAAACGAGTGTATATTAATAATAGTTATATACGTTGAAAGCATTTAAATGAAAATTGTGATTGCAGTTGGGAGAAATTTAAAAGGGAAATGGAAAAAAGAAATATAAAAAAGATACGTCAATCTTGTGATATTTATTTATTTTTTTTTCTTTAATTATAATTGTAAATGTTTATATAATATCTAAATTTGAAGTGTAAACATTCGTGAATCGCTTTCAATTGTGGGTGATTTTTTATTTATTTATTTAGTAAAAATATTTGTAAATTATTTGAAGCTTTAAGAAAAAAAAATCTTTTTTTTTTTTTATTGAATATTAAAATTTTATTTCATACAATAAGGTAATTAAAATAATGTACAATTTATTTAAGATGAATATTCATAATATTTTATTGATATTTTAATATTTAGAAAAAAAAAATTTTTTTTTTTCATTTCTTTATTCACAAAAAATTGTTTAAATTTATTCATTCACTAAATATATAGCAAAAAAATTTTTTAAAGCGTTTATAATTTATTTATAGATATTTTCAACAGAAAAAAAAAATTAATCACCCTTAAATTCATACAAATAATTTTAAAAATATTTTAATCGCCATTAAACAATTTCATCAGATCGTTTTTCACAAAAATATTCATAAACTCATACAACATCGACATTTATTAATAAACAAATATCAATCTATTGTTTAATTCCCAGCATAAAAAATCCCCAAAAATTAAAAAAAAAAAAAATAAATAAAACTACTCACATGAAAAAAAAACCACAACAAAATAAATATAAATTACACAATAATCAAAAATAAAACAAAAATTGAGTGGGAGCATACACATCCCCACACACACACATACAATAAACCTATACAACAAATACATATATAAAAAATTATCGCCCACACAATTGAATTAGAATTCTAAGGTGATACACACCTCAAATATAATCGATAAACACGTTCAAACACGTTTCATACATTCATAATACATATAAAGCACACATATAAAATACATATTCTTGTGATTAATATGCATACATAGACACATATACATATACACACATATACACACATATACCCAAGTATATATACATAAACTTATACATATAAATGTCATTATAAGACTCGTTTCCACATTAAAAGATATATCTCATCCGGGTGGTCTCAACAAGATAAAACGCGTCAGAGAAATAAACTCAATATAAATATATACATATATACAATTATTCATTTGTATATATCTGTGTGTATATATGTGTATGTATGTGTCTATATATTTGGCAAAATAATAACGAATTGATAAATGACGAGTTAGTTATTCCAGGCGCCTGATTGATGCCGAGGCGTGGCTGCGTTTTTCGCTCGCTCCTGAGAGGTCACGTCTTCAACGACTGTTTGCGATCGTTGGATTCGAAGAATCACATATGTGATCATCATTTTTTCTTCTTTATTACTTTCTCAATATATATATATATATATATATATCTCTTTTCTTCATGGATTTATAACTCAATATATGAATATAATATATAATATAATCTATAAGAACATAAATGAATTAACAGACGTTTATATAAAATATCAGAATTGAGTTTGTAATATATTTATCGTTGGATATAATTTGGATATATTTTATTTTTTATGTGTATGTGGGGATGTATGTGATACTTGGGATCACACGAAGGACAAATAGCAATTAGTAATAATTTTAATCAGACAATGAGCCCGCATGTGATATGATAAATGTGTCGAAGAGTGAAAGGATGAAAATTATTTTATTGTTAAAACTTTTTGAATAATTGTAATTTTTTTTTTTAGTGTCAATGATTTATTGGGGGGTTGATTGATGATTGTAGGGAGTTAATTAGTATAGTTATAAAGGTTGAGTATTTTATTTTTTTTAAAAATATTTGTGGATTTGTATTAAAGTGAAAGAGAAATTTTGTTTAATTCTGTCGATGATTTTTGGTGATTAGAATTGTTTTATTGTGCGATTTATTATTTATATTTAATTAGCGGGATAGGGAGTTGAGACAGTGATGTATTTGTATAATTTATTTAGTATGAATTGAATAATTAACGGTCGGATTTGTGGTGTAAAAATTATTTTAAAATAAACTGAGACAGTTGAAAATGAATTTATATTTATTGTCAGGCTTACGCGATAATTGCAAGCTATTTTATTTTTTTAATTTTTATATCGCTTTATCTATATATACCGGTGACTCTTATGTCTTATATTTTATTTTTTTATTCTTTTATTTCTCAGTCTTCTGATATATGCTCGATACCATTTTCTTCGCGTCATCGTTAATGAATTATCGTTTCAAGTCCACGACCCAGCGGGACGCACTATTTCTCTGTCTCACCCTGTCTTCTTCTCTTTATATCGTTCTCATGATCACTCGCTTGCCTTTTATATATATGTATATATATATATATGTATGTGTGTTCACCTCTTATTATCCCATTGAATTAAACGGGGAGATTTCAACGATCGAATTAACAACGTCGATCAGAGAGATGAAGGTAATGAGACAAACAAATGAATGGAAATAAAAAATATTTGAGAAATTATTATGTACATGTGATTTTTTATATGAAGAAATGATTTTATGTATGGGTTTTAATATTTATATGGAGTGGATTTTTGAGGGGAAATTTATTATTATATTAATACGAATGGATATGAGAGTGTAAATATTTTTGAAATTATTGCAAAACTTTTTAGTTGATTTTGAGATAAATTTTGCAATATTTATTTTGACTGTACAGTTTATGATGTTTTATTGTGACGTCTCATTTTCTTCTTATTGGAGAAAATACACCCTCTCTCTCCTTACATCTATGAAGTTATTAAATTATTTCACTTACTCTAATGTATACTAAAAACATTATTTGTCGATCGTAGATTGTTTTTTTATTGCAAAAATTCTCGGATGCGTCAAAAATTATATTTTATGATTATGGAACTTTACTCGTGTAGACTATAGTTTAGAAAAATAACAAAAAATATTCAAATAATTAACCAACGAAATACATTTACATATTTTTTTTTGTGTGGAAGTATATGTATGTAAGTACTTGCATACATATACACAAAAATAGATTTAATTTTTTATTGTTTATTGATGAAATCATTTCACAATATAATTGTTTTGCTATACATGTTTTTGTGAAAGAAAACTTCGCCATCTATCGGCCATATTTATTCTCAATTTTATCCTCATGAAAATAAAAATTACTCATTTTTCTATGTTCTGCATTTAGTCTCATTTAATCCTCAACGATAAGAAATACAAGAAGAATAAATGAGGGAAAATTGAGACTTAAATCATTAAGTAAATATTATCAAGAAGAAATTGAGTTTGAAATAAAATATTTGTGTGACAAATTTATAAAATAAAGAAAAATTAAGTCTAAAACAGGTATTTAAGGACAAAAATCATACCAATTTTTCGTCTCGGGAACATATCATGTATACATCACAGTAAAAATAACTTTAAACTCATGAATTTTAACTATAAACCATTTGAATAATTGCATTTCTGTCACCTAAAAAATTCCTAAATTATCAAAACAATTATTTAAAACTCATTACTTTTAAATATTCTCCATAATTAAATCCCCCACACTAATTCAATATCAAACTTTACAACAAAATTCTCTCCATATATATAACTACTCATATAATTAAACAATATAATTATCTTATATTTATACAACTCGATAAAGCTCTTTTTATCATAACACAAAAAATTATTTCAAAATCCTTCATTTAATCTTTAATTGTGTATTTTTTTTTCCTATTTATTTATTACAATAACCCTTTGTACATACATATTAATTGATCGGCTATTTTTATGTTAAAATATACCCGGTGTATTTTGAATTGTAATTCACGTTATAGAACTAAATTTCCGTTATTATTTCCTTAAGTTTATTTATGCTGGACATAACCGGACAGAGCTTATAAAAGTATTGAGAAAAAACGCCAGGGGGTTGAATTCAAGCTTATTGTTATACTCGTTTTCCAACCCTCTACATGTATATACTATAATCATGAACACGCTTTATTATATATTAAATACATACATATATATATATAGAGAAAAATGGCGCAACAAAATATAAAAAAAAATAATTCGCAATAAATTATTAAATTTTTATTTAAATTCATATAAACATTTTTTTTATTATCATCAACATTCCCACCGAATTTATCATCATTTCTTAGTAACAATTACAATAACAATACATCATATGCAATAAATTAAATGATAAAATTATTTAAAATTGTTTCAAAAAAATTTTTTTTTTCATTGTTTTAATTATTTAATATATTAATAAACAAATTAACTAACAATTAACATAAATATCATGAACAAATAAAAATCATTACATAAATATATTTAATATATATTTATAAATAAATTGCATTTAAACAAAGATGAAAAATTATTTTAAAATTGTTTCAAAAAATTTTTTTTTCATTGTTTTAATTATTTAATATATTAATAAACAAATTAACTGACAATTAACATAAATATCATGAACAAATAAAAATTATTACATAAATATATTTATATATATATTTAAAAATAAATTGCATTTAAACAAAGATGAAAAATGATTTTAAAATAATTACTTCTTTATATATAAATAAATTTATTTATTTATATGCACATGGCTGAATATATCATGTATAAATAAATATATATATTTTTTTATTAACTGGTATATCTAACTAAATAGCAATTAATCGATGTACGAAGGTGAAGTATAGTTGTTTAAGCGGGGGCTTAAAACTGAGGTCGCGCTTCAAATTACCAATGACTTTTTCACCTTTCTCAAGCGTAAAGAGGTGCGCAAAATCACCGTCTGTATATATTTATTAAATAACGCGCAAATACCCTGTGGTATATACACACATACATACCAAAGAGGTTATATACATAGCAGTATGTATATAATATTAAGTATTTATATAGTTACGTATGTAAAAGAAGATTATAAAACGTGTTTGATGTTAAAAGAAGCGCTTTAAATTTCTTGATATATTCTGCATGATGATGACGATAATGATGACAATATTGACCTGACGGATGAAAGATTAACCGTCAATTCTTGATTATCATTAGACATATATGTGTATATATGTACATCAATGATGACTTCATCAAATAATGCATATAATAAATATGGAAATTTATTTTATTTTATTTTATTTTTAGTATTTATAATTTATGCAATTGGAAATATTTTTTATATTTATTAATCATCAATTTATGTATTATATTCATGTGTATATATACATGAAAGAAAATAAAGTAAAATGTAGTGACAAAAAAAAATTTTTTTAATGAATTTTTTTAACGAAAAAAAAAAAATAAATTTAAAAAAATTTTAATATTTAATTTATAATAATTATTATTCATTTCAAATATCTCATATATTTTATTATAAAATCCATTCAAACGGAACAAATTACAATATTTATTTATATTAATTGAAATATATATTTATAATAAATTTATTACAAATTTATTTAATTTCAATTCAAAATTAATATAATTTTTCATTTATATTTATATTTAATAAATATTCCATAAATTTTCCATTTGTTTATCCATTCTCCATATTTGCTTATCAACCATCAAACAAATCAACATTAAAATAAATAATAATAATTAACTAATTACATAAACAAATAAATAAATAAAAATCTCATGAAAAAAAAAAATTTTTTTTTCTTCAATTTCATTCTCAATCATTTATTTTATTTTCTTCCATATAATATATAACAATCTCTCATCTATCATCCACACTCTCACCCACATATACATATACACATGTATATAAACGAATACATACATTCACAATTGTATATAAAGTCGGCATAGTTTAAAGGGTTAAATCCAACAGTGCGTGCTACTGCGATTAAACCAGTGGAAGTGTTTACCAAGTAACTCGCGAGCTAATGAGCGGCGTACATATACCATAATGATAATAATAATAATAATATATACATATATGTATATAGATAGATATTCATGTGTATATATATTATTAAATAAATGTACAAACCTGATGTCGATAGGGCAAAGGACGGCGCGCGGCGAAGCCGTTACTGATCGTCGCGAAGATTCTTATCGACATTTCGTGTTTGTGCACGTCGAGAATGCTTGTATATATAACACCACTGTATGTAATATATATTAACGTTGTGGTACTACACCTCATGAGGTGTCGTAGAGAGTTACTGGGAATTTAGAGCGTGTCTATGCATGCACATTGCGAGGGATTTTTTTTTTTTTTTTTTTTTTT
>JAQQBS010000004.1:2809024-2819957 GCA_030347275.1 Microctonus aethiopoides
TTTTTTTTTTTTTTTTAAATTTCAGATCATATATTATTTTAAAATACCGTTGAAATTTAACAGCCGTGACATATCTGTATATATATATTTATTTATTTTTATTATATATATTATTTGATAAACATGAAAGATCGATTGTTAGATTTTTTTATTTTATTTTATTTTATTTTAATTTTTATCGCGTGATAAAAATATTAGTTTTGTTTTTAATTTTATGGTTTGGGTGTTTTATGTTGCTCTTGATACCTGGGTAGAGCCTAAAAAAATTTGGGTTCGATTCGGTGGATTCCCAATACCGGTAACAATAGTGGGGAAAAAAAAAAAATTCTTTTTTGGCCTTGACATAAATGATGTCCCAGAATTCACGCAAGATTTTAGGTGGTGTCAATGTGTTATTTCTTGCGTGAATTTTGGGACAATGTTTATTACGACATTTTGGGGCTGTGTGATTAAAAAAAAATCACCTGTTTGATATTTTGTGTCTTGAAATACGTCAGGTAATAGTGTAAGATTCTACCGTGAAATTTTTTAATTTTTTTTACATGACAAAATTGTTGGGAAAAAAAAATTAAATTTGACTTCCGGTTTAAACGTGTTTTTTTTTTTATTAGTTTGAAACTTTTGGAGTATTTTTATTCGATCTTTATTTTCATACCCACAAAATTTAGAGTTGAACATTAATTATTATCAATTGAAATTATTTATAAATTTATTAATTTAATATAATTTTTTGTAGTTCAGTAAAATTATTTGTTTAAAATAATTACTGATTTAATACAAGGCTAATAATAATTAGATAGATAATAAACCATTCACAAATAAACAATAAACAAATGAATAATTTATTAATTTATTTAAATATTTATTTCAATTTATAAAATTTATTTATTTTTACTAAATTTTTTTTTCTTTGACAAATAATTTTTTTCTAATTATGTGAACTAAAATTTATTAATTCAATATCTCAATTTATTTTTATTAATATATAATAATAATTAAAATAGTTATTTATTCTGTATAGAATAATTCACAATTTGGCTCACGTAAAATCTTAAAATCTCGATGGTCTGTGCGTGTCATTCCACCTCTACTAACACAAATACAATCGTGTGTGATGAGCTGATGGCAAAAAGACAAAGGTATACTTATTCATGTATAGATAAATACAAACACACATTTAAAATCGCTCCGTCACTCTTGTCGTTATAACAAAATAAATGAGCTTGGCTTTATATAGTTTGAAGTACATCACAGTACAAGAGACAAAAATAATTTGTAAAAAATAAAAATAAACGAAACGTACAAAGGATCATAAATAAAAAGTGAATACAAATCTATGGGAAGTATTTTTCATCTTCTTTTTAGTCATTCTTTTTTTTTTTTCTTCCCTCGTTTTATTATATATATTCGTTTCTCGTGTGTGTGTGATAAAAAAGAAATTTGTAATAAATAATTAGGTTGAACGATTTTTTAAATGGGAAACTTGTGTTTATTATATTTTTTTTTGTTAGAATTTCAAGTTTTAAATAAACAAGTTTATAAGAAATTTTCTTCTGAAGTCAAAAATGACGTTAAAAATACTAATAGTTTGGTAATTTGAACAATTTGGTATCACGGTTTTTGTCCTTAAATACCCGCTTCAGACTCGATTTCTTCTTAATAATATTTACTTAGTGATTTTAGTCATAATTTTTCCTCATTTATACTTTTTGTATTTTTCATCGTTGAGGATTAAATGAGACTAAATGCAGAACATAGAAAAATGAGTAATTTTTATTTTTATGAGGATAAAATTGAGAATAAATATGGCCGATAGATGGCGAAGTTTTCTTTCACAAAAACATGTATAGCAAAACAATTATATTGTGAAATGATTTCATCAATAAACAATAAAAAATTAAATCTATTTTTGTGTATATGTATGTAAGTACTTACATACATATACTTCCACACAAAAAAAAATATGTAAATGTATTTCGTTGGTTAATTATTTGAATATTTTTTGTTATTTTTCTAAACTATAGTCTACACGAGTAAAGTTCCATAATCATAAAATATAATTTTTGACGCATCCGAGAATTTTTGCAATAAAAAAACAATCTACGATCGACAAATAATATTATTAGTATACATTAGAGTAAGTGAAATAATTTAATAACCTCATGAATGTAACGGGAGAGGGGGGTATTTTCTCCAATAATAAGAAAATTTTGAATACAAATATGAGGACAAAAACCGTACCAATTTTTCGACTCGGGATCTCCCATCCTAAAAACCATTAAAAAACACCATAATCCCACTAATCCAAACAATTTTATATCTTTAAAAAAAATAACAAAATTACCAATAGTGGACACTTAATCCACACAACCCTGTATACCTTTCCATAAACTCCGCACATACACATTAACACAATGTCCCGAGGCTCATGGATAAAACTGCCTATATGTACAGGTAAAAAATGCGAATAAACCGCGCGTTCAGATGATACACTCTCGATGACTGAATTATGGAGTTTGTATGTGCTACCCATGAAATTATAAAAGTACATAACTATACATAAAATGCGAATGTGCCCGTCGATGAGGGTATAAAGTAAGCGAGAGAAAAAAAATTTAAAAAAAAGATTGAGGAAGAAATGAAGGAGGCGCATAATGCGATACACGTACCAAACGTTATACCCATAATATGTCTGATGGCAATTGCTACATATACCTACACACACACACACACACACACATGAACGTGTTCGTGCGTGTTAGGCTTTACAGTTGGCGGTTAACAAGAAAGCCAAGATAGTAAGATGTGAGATAGACGATGAAGAGAAGAAAAAAAAAAAAAAAGAACAAGAGTGAAAAGATTCTATGAGATTAGTTGTGCCTGAGGCCGTCACGCCGTTCTACACCCCCGTTTACATATATATATGTTTGTTGAGGATAGTTTTATGTAGTTGTATATTATCTACATGTCTGTCTATGTGTGAATATACATACACAATACATAGATTGATACAATGAAATTAGATATATGCGCACGCCTATTTATCCCGATCGCAATCCGTTAGATTCTAGGGATAGAATTCTTTGGTATTTTGCGGTATATATCTATGGGCTCAAGGATAATATTGAGGGAATAGAGGATGATGAGGGGGGATGGAAAGAAAAGAGAGAGAGGAGATGATCTCTTGGGTCGATTTCATGTAATTGGGATGCAATTATAAAATGGCCGGCGCGCGCTCCCGGCACTTTTACACCGTTCGCTTCGAAGAAAATGTTGGAATATTTTTATCTTACTCTGTTATACTTACATATGTGCTGCCCTCTCTTCATGTGTAGTCCTTGTTTATTTCTCTGTTGTATGTGAATATTTATATATGCTCTTGTTCAGTTTAAAATGCAGTTAATTTTCATGTATGAATTTTTTTTTATTTTATTTTTTTTTTCTTGTAATTATTATAATGAATTTTTTTTATTTGTTTATTTATTTTTTCTTTGTTTGACCTGTTTTGAATGGACTTTTGTCGCTATTGTTGTTACAGAATTGTTGGATGGATATTTTGAGAGGAAAAAGAATGATGTAAATTTTACGTTTGAATGAATGTTTTTTTATTATTTTTTCTTCTTATTTTGTTTTTTTTTTTTAGGAAATAATAAATGATTTGGATTTTGATTAGGTATTTTGTTATTGAGTTTAAGATAGTTTACATTATGTACGCTATGTATAATTTATGTAAATAAAGTATATAGAAGTACAGAGAATGTATTCAGTGATGTCCTCGTGCATGTCATCGTGACTTTTTATTTTGTATTATATTTAATATTTCTCGCGCTCTTTCGAACCTTTTATATAGGGCTTATTTATATATATATGAATGCATGTATATGTATATAATATATATGTATATGTATAGATGAGAAAAGAAAACCTATCGATACAAAATCAATAGATAAGTCGGGTCGATGGGTCGCAAACACAGCTGAGGCGCATTTTTATTCTCAGGTATAGATGGATAATAATAAAACATTGACGCACACAAAAATGAGCTTTGTCTGCTTCATAAAACGCGTTCACGTCATACATACGCACGCATGCTTTGACGTTGTATATAAAGGGTGTCCCAAAATTCATGCAAAATTTTAAATATCAATGTGTTATTTATTGCATTAATTTTGGGACACTATGAATTTTGTCCCAAAATTCATGCAAGATTTTAAATGCCCCAATTTTTTATTATATTCATGAATTTTAAGAAACTATCAATTTTGTCCCAAAACTTAAGCAAGATTTCAAGTGTTATTTTTTGCATTAATTTTGGGACACTATGAATTTTGTCCCAAAATTTATGCAAGATTTTAAATGTCCCAAATTTTTATTATATTCATGAATTTCAAGAAACTATAAATCTTGTCCCAAAACTTAAGCAAGATTTCAAGTTTTATTTCTTGCGTTAATTTTGGGACACTATGAATTTTGTCCCAAAATTCACGCAAGATTTTTAATGTCCCAATTTTTTAATATATTCATGAATTTTAAGAAACTATAAATTTTGTCCCGAAACTTAAGCAAGATTTCAAGTCTTATTGTTTGCATTAATTTTGGGACACTATGAATTTTGTCCCAAAATTCACGAAATTTTTTTTAATATTACCAACACTTTTTTTTTGTTAATTATGAAACACTATAAAAGATGTCCCAAAATTCATACAAGATTTCAAATGTCCTAAATTTTTATTATTTTCATAAATTTAAAAAAACTATAAATTTTGCCTCGAAACTCACACAATATTTTAATTGTTGCCACTGTGTTCTTTCTTGCGTGAATTTCGAGACACTCTTTATATATATTTTTACCTGTTTATTTTATTTTCATGTTGAGTCTTACATTTTGAGACTCTTTGTGTGTAAAACCGTTGCCCTAAGTCCACGCGGGGTGCTCTTGTGTGTGCCCAGCTTGTCGTATTTCTATGTAATTCACTATCTTTCAACCTTCTCTTTCCTCTTGCCCCTCACCATCGATATACATATACATATATGTATATATTATTTTTGTATGTGTGCGTTGGCATACCTGTCCTTTTTTTTCCTTTAAGTCTCTTGTTTGCTCTGATTAGCTCGACTGTATAACTTCTAAAAATGCCGCGTGCATTGAATGAATTTTTGTCTCCCACGCGTGCTCTCGCACACCTTTTATAAAATATTATATTGTATTGTACATATATATATATATAAATGGTATATAGTGAAGAACAAACGTTAAGTCTGTTTTAAATTTAAAATCAAATCTTTTACGCTTATTTACGAATGAATGAAACTCTCTGTTTAATAATACAAATAAACATATACATATGAATTCAAAATAAATAATATATATTTACAATAAGTCTATCAAAAAGATAAAAACATTGAATATTAAAACAATGTAAAGTAATAAATTTTGTGTTAAAAATAATCAACACAAATTTTGAGTTGATTTTTTGCACAAAATTATTTATCGTGTAAAATTTATAAATTTTCTAAATTGCATAATTAATTAAATATATCGAATAATTTATTAATTTTTTGTTCCTTTTTTTAATTTCAGGTAAAACCTGGAACTGTGACGGGGTAGCGAATTATTTAATTTCGTCGATCAAACAATATTCAACAACGGGAAAGTATTGGAAGAAAATTTCAAGCAAAAAAATTCACCTTTTAATATCATTAATTAATAACAACAGAAAAATCACCAATCACAATAATAATAAAACAGCAACGATAATAAATAACATTATTAATAAAATAATCACAGACGAATGCGCAATTGGTGATGTGAGGCTGGCGGTCGCCTCACGTTTGGGGTGATGCCCTCCAGTGAGCCCCATCCCCCCCAGTACCATCATCAACATCTTACAATTCCGCCATCGCATTTATCCCAGCACTCGTCGTCATCGACGAGCGCTATTGGGCAACAGCATCAGCTTTATCAACAGCTGATTGCTGCCCATCATCATCATCAACAGCATCAGCAACATCAGAGCCATCAGCACGGCGTTGCCTATCAAAATTCCGCGTATAAAAACGCGAAACAGGAGATGAGCCCGGAGGAGGAGGGCGGCCGTGGTAGCGGTGGTTCACCACCGGCTGCGGGTGCTGCTCTCCATCAGCCCCATCATCCACGTACGGCCAGTCCACCATCAGGTACTGAACCGTGTACACGTGACGCGATACCAACTCCAACGCCAACCGCTGATACAACAACAACAACGACAACAATTAATACTAATAACACAACAGCAACAGCAAGTGCTGTAACAACGACAAATACCTCATCTTCTAACACAATGACAATGCAATCACCAACTAATCAACAGCATAAAAGTTCAAGTCCAAGTCCAAGTCCAACGGGCGGTGATGTTGAAAAATTTGACGGTAAAATTGTTTATAATCCTGATGGTTCGGCGTATATTATTGAAGGTGAAAGCGAATTAAGTGAAGATGATTCATTGCCGGATGGTTGTATTGTTGATGGACGCGGTGTGTCTGTTCCGCATTCACTTGTTTTTCCGCAAATAGCTAGTGCATTTTATGTCTCAAGATTATACGCTCATCAGGCGTATCAACAGCAACAACAGCAGCAACAACAGCGATCAGCACAATCTCATAATGCTAGTGATTTACCGGTAATGCATAGTTACCGTGTTACAAGCTATCGTAGTGCTGATGGTACTAAACAACCATCACCGACTCCCATTCAACCGCCGTCATCAACATCAGTGCCAGTTAAACCAATATTAATGTGCTTTATTTGTAAACTTAGCTTTGGATATGCGAAGAGTTTTGTTGCTCATGCACAGGGCGAACATCAGCTAACAATGACCGAGGACGAACGACAAATACTCTCGCATTCAACGGCATCGGCAATTATACAAGCAGTTGGTCGTGGTAAACAGCCGTTAGTTAGCTTTCTTGAGCCCGTTACGAGCTCAACGTGTTCGCAAAATTCACCGGTACAATCTTCTGTGTCGCAACAACAAACGCAAACGCCACCGCAACAACAATCGTCACAGCATTCGCAACAGCAACAACGTAATTCCGAATCGATTGAGCAAGAAACACCCACGACAACGAGTACACCGGCAAGTACACCTGGAATACCTAGCAGTCCGCAAGCTCAACAGCAACAGCCACAACATCAACAAAGGCCATCGCCAAGTACACCGACAACTCCAACCTCACATTCGAGCAATTCGTTGAGCTTTAATCATCAACAGCAAACGCAACAGCAATGGAATGTCGGTCAAGTTAGTGCTGCATCATGGGCAAAAGCGCCTGATGCAATGCATTATACATCACCGCCACCACCGCAGCCAACGTCAACCAAAGGTTCACCATCATCTTACGCGGCGCTCACTCAACAGCCGCCAAATTTTCTCACCGGCACAACAATTGGCGTTTGTCCTGAACACATGCAGGGACGTCCAAGTGGCGTTGAGTGTCCTAAATGTGAGTTAATATTAGCCAGCAGTCGTTTAGCTGGTCCTGGTGGCCCACTTGCCGGTATACACAGTCGTAATTCATGTAAAACATTAAAATGTCCAAAGTGCAATTGGCATTATAAATATCAAGAGACATTAGAAATTCATATGAAAGAAAAACATCCAGAAAGTGAAACATCATGCATTTATTGTATTGCCGGACAGCCGCATCCGAGGTTAGCACGAGGTGAAACATATACGTGCGGTTATAAGCCATACAGATGTGAAGTTTGTAATTATTCAACGACAACAAAAGGCAATTTAAGTATACATATGCAAAGTGATAAGCACTTAAATAATATGCAAGAATTACAGCAAGGCGGTGGTGCAGCAGTAACAGCAACGAGTAATCCATCATCGTCGCAGGATGCACCAATGCCAACGCGTAGTCCGCATTTACAACCGAATCATAGTCCGCATTTGAGTGTACCCGCAGTAACGCAAGGCAAACCAAAGCCAACATTTCGATGTGATGTTTGTAATTATGAAACAAATGTCGCGAGAAATTTAAGGATACATATGACTAGTGAAAAACACACGCACAATATGTTAGTATTGCAACAGAATGTTAAACACATGCAAACTTTATCAGCATTACAATCGCATCATCAACAAGCTCAACAGCATCATGTACAGCAGCAGCAGCAGCAAGTGCAACAGCAACAGCAGCAACAACAGCAGCAACAACAACAACAACAGCAGCAGCAATTAGAACAATTGTTACATCTTGGTGGATTAGACAAACCCCAACATGCTGAAGCAGCTCTTGCTGATATGGCGTACAATCAAGCATTATTAATTCAAATGATGACTGGCGGACAATTACCTCCGCAATTACCCCCTGAACTTATGGGCGGTATGGCAAGTATAACAGCAATTAGTAATCTTGGCGGTGATGTTGGTATATCACCAGAAAGTATGGAACCACCACCTGAACCAGCGGATCCTGATCCATCGCATTTATATCATTGTTGTGTATGCAATAATTTTAGTACCGATTCACTTGAATCGTTGGGTCATCATCTTGCTACTGATAGAACGAGAACGCGTGAAGGCGAAATACTTGCGTTAGTTGCCGGTAATTTTGTCTGTAAATTGTGTTCGTATAAGACTAATTTAAAAGCAAATTTTCAATTACATTGTAAAACTGATAAGCATCTACAGCGATTGCAGCATGTTAATCATGTTAAAGAGGGTGGTCCTAGAAATGAATGGAAATTAAAATATTTAGCGTCGCCAACGAGCTCAGCACAATTGCGCTGTCATGCGTGCGATTATTATACAAATAGCGCTCATAAACTTGCATTACACGCTGCATCACCGCGACATGAAGCTGCGAGTTTATTATTACGTCATTTGTTAGAGGCAAGTGGTAATATATTGTCATCATCGAAATTATATCACTGTGCATTGTGTGGATTTAGTGCGCGACACAGATTACCATTATTGCAACATGTAAGATCACTCAGGCATTTACAAATGGAGCAATTACATCAATTACATCGACGCAGTGGTATTCAGGGAAATGAAACGCCACATACTGATATTGGCGATGTCTTTCAAGTTGTTGCTGATCCTGATTCACCATCAACACAACGTGCTAGTCCAACAACGCCAACAATGTCAAATGCTGCGAGCACCAATAACGGTTAGTTCATTTGTCTTTTTGCTTTATTTTTTATTTTTAACTTTTAGACGGCTGGGATTTGAGAGTTGAAATCGCCTTTGAAAAGTGCCCAAATTAGTGTCTGGTATTATGTATTAACTATGTACAAAGCTATTATCACCGAGCGAGCCGACATCTTGAGTCGAAAAATTGGTACGGTTTTTGTCCTCATATTTGTATCCAAAATTATTCTCGATTTCTTCTTATTGGAAAAAATACCCCCCTCTCCCCTTACATCCCCATGAGGTTATTAAATTATTTCACTTACTCTAATGTATACTAAAAACATTATTTGTCGATCGTAGATTGTTTTTTTATTGCAAAAATTCTCGGATGCGTCAAAAATTATATTTTATGATTATGGAACTTTACTCGTGTAGACTATAGTTTAGAAAAATAACAAAAAATATTCAAATAATTAACCAACGTAATACATTTACAGATTTTTTTTTGTGTGGAAGTATATGTATGTAAGTACTTACATACATATACACAAAAATAGATTTAATTTTTTATTGTTTATTGATGAAATCATTTCACAATATAATTGTTTTGCTATACATGTTTTTGTGAAAGAAAACTTCGCCATCTATCGGCCATATTTATTCTCAATTTTATCCTCATAAAAATAAAAATTACTCATTTTTCTATGTTCTGCATTTAGTCTCATTTAATCCTAAACGATGAGAAATACAAAAAGTATAAATGAGGAAAAATTAAGACTAAAATCAGTAAGTAAATGTTGTTGAGTAGAAATTGAATTTGAAATAAAATATTTGTGTGACAAATTTATAAAATGAAGAGAAATTGAGTCTGAAGCGGGTATTTGAGGACAAAAACCGTACCAATTTTTCGACTCGGGATATCGGTTTTCTAGTCTGGTAAGGCATCCAAAAAATTTTAATAGCGTAAAATTTGATGAAAAAAAAGACTTCGAAAACTTAAAGAAGCACAAAAATTTCAATTCGGATATAGGTTATAATTATTATTTTCCATTTACACTCTCCCCCACATGCTTACAAATATACCACACTCATATACGCGATAATATAATTACAAAGTAGAATAAAATTCATGATTTCTTGTAGCAATTATTTTTTACCACTGATTATTAAAAAGCTACAATGAAAAAAAAATATATAAAAAAATAACAGCAGGCACAATCGTTAAGTCTATGCATTACATATATAATTTATCATACATACACACACACACAATACACTCATTCAATGTGAAAAATTTCATGAGAACACCTTCGCAAGTATAATAATAATGAATATAT
Source organism: Microctonus aethiopoides (assembly GCA_030347275.1). Taxonomy (NCBI): domain Eukaryota; kingdom Metazoa; phylum Arthropoda; class Insecta; order Hymenoptera; family Braconidae; genus Microctonus; species Microctonus aethiopoides. Next base: position 2,819,487 of record JAQQBS010000004.1, read on the forward strand.
AATCATCATTGCCTTACATCGTCATCATCGATTACATTCATCGCAATTAGTTGAGCCCTTGCTTATTTGCAATTACGGTTATTTTGCTTTGAGCATATGGCACCACACGATGGCGTGTGCCATTCGCCACGCACATAGGTATCATGCGTACCTATAGGTATACATATATATTTCGTGGTATATATTTTTGTTTTGCCCCCGATTCAAATAAATAATAGTCCATGTATATTGCAAAAGTAGGAAATAAGGCCATGCGAAAATGAAAAAAAAGAGCACGCGCTCATTTTCTACATCCAGACTTGTGTCCAACTGTCGATTTCAAATGTGGTTTTCGGACAATGTCCATTCTATACCTTCGATCTGGTATATTATAATATAATACCTATATTTTTGTCATTTCAACGCGTGCTCATTTCAATTTTATTTTATTATCATTGTTATTTATTCATTTATTTTCTTTTCCTTTCTTTT
>JAQQBS010000004.1:2820044-2830101 GCA_030347275.1 Microctonus aethiopoides
CGCGATCTATATAATTTAGATGTATATTATTGATGGTGAAATATTGACTTGTCACATCTGCGTAACATGACCTCGATAGAGTTTAATATACATGTTGATATTTTGGTTTCCGCTACATCAGTTTTCTGTTTTTTCTTTTTCTTGTCTTTCGATATTGTATTGGGGATATCAAAGTGCCCTTCTGTTTTTTATTTTTGCTTTCATGAACACAGGGAAAGTTAAGGATTCAGTTGGTGTTTAATAATGACCAGTTGGTGTGTAATGACAATGGCTTGACATCAATTGATCATGATCAATGTGTTTATTTGAGAATGCTATGCAGAAATATATGAATTTATATATGTATGTGTGGATTGATGGAGAGAGAGAGAGAGAGAGAGGAAATGAATGATGATAAAGAAACCGGAAGTGGAGAACATCTGACTTTTTTTTTTTTGACGGTTATTTTTTTGAGTAAGGTAGAAAGTCTTGGTGTTATTCGCTGATTTTTCATCAGTGCAAGGTTTCTAAAAAATCGTGGCGATAAAATTTTTGTATTCATTATTAGAAGTACACAAATAAATATTAAAATGAGTGGTAGTTAATTGAGAAAATATATTATCACACAGATTATTATTTATTATTTTTTAAAATGTTTGTACACTCATTTGTTACTATGTTACTATTCACTCATTATATATATATATATATATATATATGTATATTAGGGTGGGCCAAAAAAAAATTTTATTTTTTTTCCCTTTTATTTGAAGATATTTGCATTCATGACTTGAATGGATAAATTAAAAATATTTATTAAAAAACTATTAAAATCAGTACGCAGGGATTCGAATGCGAATATCTTCTAAATGGTTAGAGTAATCGATTAACCACAAGAGACCTTTTTTGTAGAGCGTTTAATTTCCTACAAAAATATATGTTGCGCAATTTATAATATTTATTTGTCTACGAGTTATAAAATTTAAAAGTAACAAAGAATATTTGTTAAATTCGTCAAACTTTAACCTCCGATATCTTCTAAACAGTAAAAGTTATAAAAAAATTGTAAGACACCTTTTTTGTAGAGCGTTCAATTTCCTATAAAAATATGTATTGATAATTCAAATCCGTCCATTGGTTCGCAAGCTACAAAATTCTAACGATAAAAAAAAAATTTTCCATGCTATTAAAATAGGAAATCAAAAATCACGATGCGACACCTCTTAACATTAAAATTAAGAGCTGCCCTTTTCACAGACTCATTTTTTCGTCACATTGAACAATATTTTCATGGTAACAAAAGAAAAAAAAAATTAAAAGTTTTTTTTTAGCCCACCCTAATATATACATATATATATCACTATCTCAATTTAATTTCTCCACATTCAAATAAATCAAAAGCACCAATTGATCGTCCTTGACTTAATAAAAATTTAATTATCTAATTTCAGAGCGACGCGATGACGGCAGCGACTGTGGTAGTGAAGTAAAACAAGAGCCCGACAATGATCACGACAATGAACAAGAAACTGAAAATGATTCTGACGAAGTTGTTTGTCCATATTGCACTTATCAACCAACATCAAAAGACGAATTGAAACAACATCTTCAAGTGGCGCACAGTCACGATACATCAGAAGATAAAATGGACACAGTAAAAGAGGAACCAACTCAAGAATTACTCTGTCCACTGTGTCAAGATAGTTTTCGTGAGCGTGCAGCATTAGAAAAACACGTAATGCAAATACATTCAGTGAATGCGGATGGTCTGCAAAGGCTATTAGTTCTCGTTGATCAAAGTCATTGGTTAAATAATAATCCAAGAAATACATCAACGCCCGCAACAGTAATGCCAACATCACCCAGCACAATAACCAAACAATTAAATCAAATTGATGATGATAATGAACGTACAAATACTGATGAAATTGAGGAAATTGCACGTTGCACTATTTGCGGTAGAGTTTGTCGTTCGCTTGAAGAACTACAGCAGCATCATCGTGAATCACATCCAGCATCAACGCCAACATTGGCAGTAAGTGAAAAGCACGTTTATAAATATCGTTGTGGTCAATGCAGTTTAGCATTTAAAACCCTTGAAAAATTACAACAACATTCGCAATATCATGCAATACGTGACGCAACTAAATGCGCACTTTGCGGCCGATCATTTCGTTCAGTTCAAGCATTACAACGACATCTTGAATCGGCCCACGCAGATTTACACGAAGACGAAGTGGCACAATATAAACAAAGTTTATTGCACGCTCATCCGTTATTGCAAGCGCTCACTGAGGAAGCGCTTAGAAGACAAAGTGGAATTTCATCAGATCAAAATGCAGATGATGAACAACGAACTGGCGAAGAGGAAGAAAGTGACACCAGCGATTCATCGCCATTACATAAAGAACAACGATTACTTGAAGATTATTTAAATAGTCAACCAGTTGCTGAAGACTCTTATCATGATCCAGGACGTAAATTTAAGTGTCATCGTTGTAAAGTTGCATTTACACGTCAGAGCTATCTTACCGGACATAATAAAACATTATTACATCGTAAAGGTGAAAAAATGACGTATCCAATGGAAAAATATCTCGATCCAAATCGTCCGTATAAATGCGATGTTTGTAAAGAAAGTTTTACACAAAAAAATATTTTACTTGTACATTACAATAGCGTAAGTCATTTACATAAATTAAAGCGTGCAATGCAAGAACAGGGAAATAATAATACATTAATATCCGTTGTACCACCATCAAGTCCAACTGAATCACCGGATTCCCAACATGATCCCGATAAAAAACCGTATAAATGTAATATATGTAAAGTCGCATATTCACAAGGAAGTACACTTGATATTCATATGCGTAGTGTATTACATCAGACACGAGCGAGTAAATTACCGGATTTAGCAGCAAGTGGTCAGCTTGATTTAGCCCGACCATTAATTGAACAACCACCGCCAACTAGTCCCAATAGTCCAACGTCTAATGCAAATAATACAAATTCAAATACAACAACAAACAGTAATATGCTAACGTGTTCGCGTTGTAATGCATTATTTGTAAATCAAGAACAATTATCAACTCATCAACAGCTTTATTGTATATTCAGTAATCCATTAGCATTATTTCAACAATTAGCCGCGTCACAGCAGCAAATTACAACATCAACATCAGATAAAACTCCCCCCTCGCCATTATCAACAACATCAACATCAACACATTTAATTAATCAACAACAACAAACACAACAACAACAAACAACTCAAGTACAACAAGATTTATTATCTCAACCACGTCATAAAACATCGCAGATGTATAAACATTTACTTGAGAGCTTTGGCTTTGATCTTGTAATGCAATTTAATGAAAATCATCAAAGACGACAGCGCAAAGAGGAGGAGGCGGCCGCGGCATTGCAAGCACAACATGAACAACAACAAAAACAAGAGCAACAACAAAAACATGCGTTTGTTGTACAACAACAACAACAACAACAACAACAACAACAGCAGCAACAACAACAACAACAGCAACAGCAACAACATCAGACACAAGACAAAGATAATGATGATAATAATGATGAACAACAAAATCCTGTTGAAGATGAAACAATTCCTGAATTAACTCGTAGCACATGTCAACATTGCAATAAAGAATTTAGTAGTGTTTGGGTTTTAAAGGCGCATTGTGAGGAGGTTCATCGTGATTTAGTTCCTCGTGAATTTTTAGAAAAATATGCACAACAATTTAAATGTGAATATGAAAAAAAAAGTGTTGTTGTTACTGCTGCAACATCATCATCAACAACAACTGCGCCGCGTTGTTCTACACCGGCATTAAATCAACCACAAGATTTGAGCTCAGATAAAGATAGACGCGATAAAGATAAAGATGAATTATTATTGATGGATAGTAAAGAACAATTACAACAACAACAACAACAACGCGTTACTCGTACGCCTGAAGCAACATCAACAACACCTGCGACAACGCCGGCGTTGAGTAATACGCCGATATCAAGCACTGATTCAATAACACCAACTGCACCGAATAATAATTCACAGCTGCAAATTCAACAGCAGCAACAACAACAACAACAACAGCAACAACAACATGTTCAATTGACGTTGGCGCAACAAATGTCGGAAATGCAAGCGGCATTAAATGCCATGGCTGCGTCACAATTGCAACAACAACTTCAACAGTATCCTGGATTGATGATGGGAATGATGGGTTTACCTTTGGGTTTAAATGTTCCGGCGCTTGCTGCGATGAATCTTCAACCGCCTCTTGTTCCGATGATGTTACCACCACCTCCGTATGATGGCGCTGCTACCGGATATCCGCCAATTGCTGCCCAAGCTGATTTACTTACGAAACAACATCTTGCACTGCAACAACAGCAAGCGGCAGCGGTAAGTTGTTAATTAAAATTCGGATTTTTGTTCATTTTCTTTTTTTTTTTTTTTGATATTTCATTTATTTTTTATGTTTAAAGTTTAGTATGTTTATAAATTATTGTTTGGGATTTTTAATTGTCTCGTGTGAATAATTTTTTTTTTTATAAATTCAAGGAAAAATAAAATTTAATTTAATCTGAAATATTCTGAGAAAAAAAAAATTTTGTTTCTCTATTTTATTATTTTATTCACTCGCGATTAATTATTATAACTTATCGAACTTTTTTTTTTTCATTTTTCATAAACAAATATATACAAAATTGAAAAAAAAACAACAAATTTTCTCTGTTCACAGGCAAATGCAGCAGCATCACAAAAGCGCGCACGAACCCGAATAACCGACGATCAATTAAAAATATTACGTGCACATTTTGACATAAATAATTCACCAGGCGAGGAACAAATAATGGATATGGCAGGACAAAGTGGTCTACCACCAAAAGTAATAAAGCATTGGTTCCGAAATACTTTATTCAAAGAACGTCAGCGCAATAAAGACAGTCCATATAATTTTAATAATCCACCAAGTACAACATTAAATTTGGAAGAGTATGAAAAAACCGGCGAGGCAAAAGTAACGCCATTAAATTCAAGTGTATCCGGCAGTAGTTCATCAGACGATAAAAGTCCAAATAAACAAACAACAACCACATCATCATCATCAACAACAACAGCAGTGCCAACAACAACAGCAGCAACATCAACATCACCACCACCACAATCGTCTCAATTAATAATAAATTCGCCATTAACAACCGAAATAAAACAAGAAATAATCGAGCCAATATTGTCAATTCCAATGCAACAATTACACAATCAACAACAACAACATCACGATGATACAGAGCATCATTCACCAGGTAGTTCTGGCGATCAACAATCACGTCCGCATTCACCAGCATTAAGTATGAGCTCAGTATTTTCTGGTTTACATCATGATATTGCGTCACTTGTACCGTCATCAATTATTACATCAAGTACACCAATGTTACCGCCAAAATTAGCACCGCAAAATTTTACAAGTCCAAGTCCTGGTGCCGGACCAAATAACACTTTACCAACTACAACAGCAACAACAATGACCGGATTATCATTAACACCACAACGATCATTGAGCCCCGGTCGTGGACCAACGGATTTTTCATTTGGCGGCAACAGTAATGGCAGCAATTCATCAAGCAGCAGCTCTGGTAAACGGGCAAATCGTACAAGATTTACCGATTATCAAATAAAAGTATTGCAGGAATTTTTTGAAAACAATGCTTATCCCAAAGATGATGATCTTGAATATTTAAGTAAATTATTGGGTTTAAGTCCGCGTGTTATTGTTGTATGGTTTCAAAATGCCCGACAAAAAGCACGTAAAGTTTATGAAAATCAACCGGCAAGTGAGCCTGTTGCCGCCGCTGGTGCACGCGATGGTGATGATGGATCGGGACGCTTTCAACGTACGCCTGGATTAAATTATCAATGTAAAAAATGTTTACTTGTATTTCAACGTTATTATGAATTAATACGACATCAAAAGACACATTGTTTTAAGGAGGAGGACGCTAAACGTAGTGCACAAGCGCAAGCTGCCGCCGCACAAGTTGCCGCTGTATTAAGCTCAGAGGACAGCAATAGCAGTTCAGCAACGACGAATAATCCAGTGCCAAATAATCCAATAAATACTCCAGTGTTAACTGAACAATTGCAACAATCATTAATTGCCGCGACAACTCCACCGCATATTCAACAGGCAAATCTTGTTCCACAATTGTCACAGCAGCTACAACAACAACAACAACAGCAACAACAATTGACACAACAACAATTATCAATTACTCAACAACAATCGCCACAGCAACAAACACAAACCGATAATAAAGACGGAAATTTTCAGTGCGATAAATGTAATTTAATGTTCAGTCGATTTGAATTATGGCGCGAGCATCAGCTCGTACATATCATGAATCCATCATTATTTCCACCAGCTTATCCGCCAGATTCACCATTTGGTATTCTTCAACAGCAGGCATTAAATGCAACAACTGAATCGCAGCATCCATTAATTGCGATGATGCAAGAAAGAAAACGTAAATTTGATGATTTTGAGGAAAATATTGGTAATGAAAGTCGTAGTGCTTCTGAACATAATGAACAGCCTAAAGATAAACGTTTAAGAACAACAATATTACCTGAACAATTAGATTATTTATATCAAAAATATCAAATTGAATCAAATCCATCGCGAAAAATGTTAGAGACAATTGCGCGTGAAGTTGGATTAAAAAAACGTGTTGTACAAGTTTGGTTTCAAAATACACGTGCGCGTGAACGTAAAGGACAATTTCGTGCACACAGTCAAGTAATAAATAAACGTTGTCCATTTTGTCCAGCATTATTTAAAGTTAAATCAGCATTAGAATCTCATTTAAGCAGTAAACACGCGGATCAAATAGCACGCGGTGAAGTTAATATTGATAATATTCCAGATGAAGAATTATCAATGGAATCAGCCCCGTCAAATCAAAGTACACCAAATATGATGCCGCCATTATTTCCGCCATTTAATACAGACGTTGAAGCGTCATTAAAAAAATATTATCAAGAATCAATGCAACGTTATCTAAGTGAAATACAAGCGCACGCAAGCAATGGCAAACAGGATAATATTACAAATCAATCGCAAACAAATACCGGTGAATCGCCATTAGATTTGAGCAAACCCGTTGATTTAAGTAGACCAATGAAATTAAATATCACTGGTTTATCAAATTTACTTGATGAACAACAGCATAATACATCGCATTATCGTGTTGGCAGCGATTGTGGTCCACTAACTGATTTATCAGAGCGTTCAATATGCGATGATGATAGTATGAGCGAAACAACGGAATTTCTTGATGATGAAAGTGGTCCGGCGAGTCCGGCATCAAGTACACAAAGCTCACGACACGGCGGCAGTGGTACAATATTAACGCAAAATATTAATGCGTCATTAACGAGCGGCGGTAGCGGTGGAATTATCGGAACAAATACCACCGCAAGCGGTAATGTTAGCGGCGGTGGAAGTACAACAAGTGGTAATCAATCCGCTGGAAAAAGATATCGTACCCAGATGTCTGCGACACAGGTCAAGGTGATGAAGTCATTATTCTCGGACTACAAAACACCAACGATGGCTGAATGCGAGATGCTTGGACGGGAGATTGGATTACCAAAGCGCGTCGTCCAGGTGAGCATCGGCGCTGCTACCAGTCAACAGCGACTTTAATAATGTGTGTGCGTGTGTGTGTGGTAGGAGAAATAAATATAAATATATACATGCATATAAAAAATTGAAAAAAAAATATTTATAAATACATAAAAAAAAATAAAAAAAAATTGAAGTGATTAAAGTGATGGGGAATTAATGGCGAACGAGTTGCAGGTCTGGTTCCAGAATGCTCGCGCTAAGGAGAAGAAGGCGAGATTGGCTGCGGGTTTACCAGCTGAGGGCTCTGCTGTTCAGCCACATCGTGGACCAACCGGTCCCGATGAATGTCGGTTATGCAATGTCCGATATTCACCAAAATCACCGCTACAAGAGCACGTCTTTTCACGACGTCACATCGAATCTGTGCGTGTCGCAGTTGAAGATGGTAGTTTGGTACCGCCAACTCCTGGCGCACCAATTCTGCCTATTACCACTGTCGCAACATCAACTGGCAATCAACAACAATCTGTGAATCAACAACAGCAGCAATTACAGCAACAATCACAATCAGACGAGAGCATGATGTATGGATCATTGTTTCTACATCCAACTGCGATGTTTCAGCCGCAGCAACAGCAACATACAACTGGCGCTGGGGCCAGCACGGCTACCACCACCCCCGGTGAGTGTCTGGCTGACCTCTTAGACTCGTAAAAAAAAATATATATATATAAAAAAGAGAAAATTTAATTTCTTTTTTTCTTTTATTTTTATTTCAAATTTCAAAATAAATTCGACGATTCGTCGTGTTTAATAATAATGGCCGCGCGCACGCTCCGATATTAAATTAATATTTTAATATTTCTCCATCTCAGCATATGTTTATTAATGAGACGAATTATAACAATCACCGAATTTATTTATATTTATTATTAATGTGTGGATAGTTTTTGTTTTTAATTCTTCATTAAATTAAATCGTAAGTCTTTTTTTTTTTTTTTTTGTAATAATTTAATAAAACAATTGTGAGAGAAAATTATATAAATAATATGTGTAAGAGAACAAACGTTGTTTATAAATTTAATAAATAATTGAGTGTGTGCGCGCGGTTTAATTTTTTTTTTTATTTTTTATTGTATTTAGAATTTTCATTTCTTTTTTTTTTTTCGTCTCGTCGTGCACGTTTATATTCCGTTGAAGCATAACAATTATTAATTATAAATGTATACCAATTATTATTATTATTATTATTATTACTATTACTATTATTATTATAAATATTACGAAAAAAAAAAAAAAATAATAATGAAACAAGATTGATTTCTCATCAATGTGTGTGGGCCCGTGTGATAATCTAGGGGGTCCCACTGTGTCTAAAATATTGCTCGTGTTTTTAATTGTATAGATCAAAATATTGGGAAGAAACAAAAAATAATAATGAGAAAAAAATAATTATGGTAAATAATTTAATTTCAAATTGTAGTGAATGAATTTAATAAATATATCCAGCGTTGCAGAGAGCAATACACTGAGAGTTCCTATCAGATTACTATTTTGTGTAGTATAAAATAGTGTGTGGATGTGTGTGTGTGTGTGTGTGTGTGTTGTTGTTGTTGTTGTTGTTGTGTGTGTATGTTGCGGGAGGAAATAAAAAGATGAAAAAAAAACACACACACAGCGGAAAAATGATAAATAAAATAAAACATGAAAAATGATCTGAAGTGAAAAAAATATTAAGGCAAATAATAGTGAGCCATGTGGGAACATTTAAATACTGGAAATAAATTTTAATCCGTGTTATATTACGGATTTTAATTTACATGATGAACCAATAAACAGTAAATAAATGATAAATAAATAAATAAATAAATAAATAAACGTTAAATTAGGAAAAAATAAATGATGAATAGAGAGGAAAAAATTAAAAATAGTAAAAAAAAAAAAAGAAAACAGAATATGTAACTCGTTTTGTTTTTGTTTTTTTTTTTTAATTATTTCTTTGAATATTCACTGAAAAAAAATCGCTCATTGCTGCCAAGATAACGAGCGTGTATACATATATATGTATATATTTATATCTATGCATATATATAAAATTTAATGTTTGTGGTTTTGCATCTAAAAAAGTGAGAAGTAAAAAAAAAAAAACCGCTGTACAGTTGAAGACTATATTAGAATTAATTTTTTTTTTCTTTTATTTTTTTTCTTCTTTAAATCCATCATCACATTAATTTACGCATATTGATAAATAAATAAATAAATAAATAATTGATTGATTTACCCGGTGGACTCATTTTTTTTTTTTTATGTAATTAGCTATTTGTCCAACGCGCTCGAAACTATCGAAGTATATATAATAGTAGATTATATTACAAGTGAGTGAAATAAGCCATTATAAGCGAGTGAGATTTTTGACGCACGAGCGCTTG
>JAQQBS010000004.1:2833410-2854420 GCA_030347275.1 Microctonus aethiopoides
AAAAAAAAAAAAAAAAAAGAAAAGTTGATTATTTTTGTTTTTTATATTATTGAAATGTTGATTTGGAATTTTTTATTTTATTTATGTCTACGGAAAATTAATTATTTGAAAACGAGAGGAAAACTGCATTAAGGTGGTATAAAATTTTTTATTATTTTTTATTTAATTATTTTTTTGTTTTGATTAATTTATTTTTATTTGCATTTCACAATTATACACCACAAACACTGATATTACATAGAGAAAGTACTGAAAATTATTTGAGCTTTAATAATTATTTTTTAAATCAAAAAAAAAAAAAAAAATTAAATTCTGAAATTATTTTACGACAAAATTTTAATAATTAAAATTTCTGTTTATTAAAATTTTTTTTTACATCATTTCTTCTTATCACTGTATAAATATGTAATTATATAAAATATCAATATTGTTTTATAAAAAAATATTTGATAACTAAAAAATTTTAACGATTCAGAAATTAATTTTTTTATTATAAAAAAAAATTTAAACATTATTCCATCGTGTAATTAATAGTTGATTAGTATTTTTTCGTTTTGTTATAATAACGCACTGAAATAGCACAAACCAATTGCGCACTAATGATATATATATCACAGTCACAAAAACACGTTCGAACAAGTTTATTCACTTTTTTTTTCTCAATTTTTTAATAAATCTTTTTTTCAACTATAAAATAATAAAAACAAAAAATTCGAATTAATCCCCCCGCTATCTACCACAACTAAAGTCCTAAACAAAATAAAAAAACAACAAAATTAACAACAATACATCAACAATAAAAATAAATAAATAAATTAAAAATATCAATAAAGCTCAAAAAATAAATTTCGAGTATAAAATATTCCTCCACTGTCCAAAAATTTCCACATTCACCAATAACCTTATTATTACAACAATTCCACGAATTCATGTATTCTTCACTGTATAAATAAACAGTTTTAAGAATTGGCAAATAGTTAAACAGAAGCATTCAGATATTTATAAAATATTTTTATTTTATTTATTCATTTTGTTTTACTCTGCCAGTAATTATATTGTCGTGAGTGCATCCACGGTGGCCATTGAAAGGGTTTTCTGGCCTCAGCTCAACAACAATGATCATAACAACGAGAGAAACAGAGAAAGAGTAAGTGAGTGAATAAAAAAAAAATAAATTCTCAATGTACCTCAGCCTCCAGCGAAGGTACATAACAACAGTCACTTATTCATTTCTCTTGAACGAACTTGAAAAATGACGATTAGCCAAGTCGAACCAACTACCGTCATTACGCCCCAGTTGAATATTGTACCTGGCCACCAGATAATGTATCTCTTTCCTCTTCGTGGAACTTTCTTAAACGATGAAACCATCGTGTAATGTCCTCGCTCTTTTGCCTTTTTTTCATTCTTATATTTTTTATTTAAAGCTACAATAACGTCGTGCAGCCACCGATTAACAACCACGAACGTTCCGCCTCCAGGATTTCTTAGTTATATACATATACATACATATAGTTTAAACAAAAAAATTAAATTAAAAATAAAAATACTTTATATAAATTGGAAATAAAAACACGGTTAAACTCGATGAGTAATTAACCGCAACCGTTTTTTTTTTTTTCTTTCTTTCTGTTTTAATAATTTTTTTTTTTTATTTCTAGTGTTTTTTACATACCCTCGAGAGTATTCACAAGTCGTTGTTGGCATTTGGGGTGTTGAGAAAAACGTGAATGATGATGAAGAATAAAAAAAAAAATAATTTTAAAATGCTGGGGAAGTTACACAAAATATTCGATTGGAAAATTGATTTCATGCAGCAGACGTGTCGGTACACGTTTGATGATTGCAGCCTTCCAGGCTTGTCGTATTTACTGATATACATAATATTTTTATATATAAGCGTTGGTTATATTTTTCAAGAATTTCCCCTCGATTTTTTGCCCCGATGAATTGTGACGGGAAAAATATTCCAAAAATTTTCACTTATCTAATACATATGTATACACATACACACTTTCATTCTAGTATTGGACGAAATTTAAATTTGAAAATTTGCACGTGTATATATATGTGAAGTTGTATCGTATAAAATGAAATTTATTTTTTATTATTTTTTTTTCAGTGGAGAAAAATTTTATTTATATTTTATTTATATTTATATTTATATTTATTATGTCTATTTTTTTAATTTCTCTACTGTGTTATTTTATATTTAAGTTTGCTGATCAATTTGATTTGTTGTGTAGTTAATAATTATTTGTTTATTGGAAAAAAGAATGAAGTTTGTGAGGGAATAGTGAAATTGTTTGATGAATTAGGATAAATTTGACTTTGTGACAAGTCTGAACATGTCATTCTCCCTCTACTTGAGATAATTGATTACACGTTGGGAATGAAACAATTGCAAACTATTGAACGAGTGAGAATAATGCACATCAATAATATTTATACACTCGATTAATTTTTCTTTGTAATAAATTAAACAGATGTTTATAAGAAAAAATATTTTAAAAATTATCAACACTTTAGTGTTGATAAATAAATAAACACCAAATTTTTCACATCACTATTGAATGTATCATTCGATTTAACAATAAATAAAATAAATATTCTTCATCCACAATAGATAAAAAAATATTTTTAAATTACTATAAGAAATTTATTCCAAAAATTTTATCATAAGAAAAATATTTTTCTCATTAACAATTTAATTTTCATCCTCATTTTTATTCTCAATAATTGCCTATAATTTATTTCAATTAAATTCCCACAAACCATCAACATTAATAATAAATTAACTATCCAATACTCGCCAATAATATAACAAATCAAAAAAATAAAACTATTATAAAATAAAAAAGATAAAATCGGCTTTGGAAAAAAAGATATCTTTGTCCCAAAGAAAAATAACTGCATTGTCATTCCCAAGGACACACGCGTTCACGTCTCAACAATACATAAAATATACATATACCTATACACATAGGTATAAATTAACCACCCCATAGGAATAATAATTTTCATTATTTTTTTCCTTCTCATTTTCATTTTAACGACATGACAAAATATTCAGGATCAACCAAAGTATTCAAGGTAAAATAAGTTTTGTACACCCTTTCAAGTTCACTATTTATCCCTCTCTGCACTCTCTCATATACCCTTATATACATACATATATATATATATAGCTTTTTGATCTCTTTCTCTCAATATTATTGCTGCGACGCGCGACGAATTTAATATTGCCACGTGGCTGCATTTATACAGTTGTTATATTTTATAAAATTTATGCTAATAAACGCGATCGTTGGCTTGCGGGTCTATACACGTTTATAACACAAATACCAATACGAATTATTTATATATTTAAAAATATATATAGGTATGTATGGATATGTAAACTCGAACAAATGATTATACGCGATTTGTAATATTATGCTAAGTATATATTTATAAAAGTGCGCTCGATTTTTGCGTGTGCTCCTGAATTTTATTTGTGTTAATGTATGTAGGTTTATATACTGTACACGTATCAACATGTAAGGGAAAAAAAAAAGGGTTGTGTATTATAGATAGGTAGAGTATTATACAAACGCGTTCAATCATGTTGGCACGTGTCGGTTCACGAATTAAGTAAGAGAATAAATTTCGTGAAAAATTCTAATTTAATTTCAATTTTTTGAGTGTTTTTTTTTAATTTCTATTTGTGGTATTATTTTCTTCATTGATTTCCCTCTCTAAAAAAATTATTTGTCGAATAAAAAAATCAATAGATACTTGTAAATAAATTAAATAAAAAAATAAATTGAATATTATTACAAAAATGTGAAATAAATTTCGGGGAAAATGTTAATTTATTTCCAATTTTTTGAGTGTTTTAAAAATATTCTATTAGTGGTATTATTTTCTTCATTGATTCCCCTCTCTAAAAAAATTATTTGTCGAATAAAAAAATCAATAAATACTTGTAAATAAATTATTCAAAAAAAAAAAAAAAAAATAATAAAATCACTACAAAAAGCGAAATAAATTTCCTGAAAAATATTGATATTTAATTCTTCGAGTGTTTTAAAGAAATTTCTATCAATATAATTATTTCCTTCATTATCTCATCTTCCTCAATAAATTATTCGCCAAATAAAAAACCAAATAGAAACATCACTACCCATAAATTAATTAAAAAAAAAAACAATTGATAATCAGATCAATACTTAATTCATTTTTTGATTGTTCTTTCTTTCCTCTATTCAAACATATTATACCCAAGTATCTATAAATAAATATCTCGAACCAATTTTGCGTAATCGTAAGACCAGTGCCTATTTTATATAATATAAGAATTAATTAAATGGACATCGATTCGAGCCCATTTGAGAGAAGAAAAGACCGACAATAGATCGGATCTTTCTCTTCAGGGCATATCCAAATTAAATTCTGTGCGGCGCGCGTTAGGACACGTTTATATACACGTATATACATACATATACATATACACGCAGGATAAAATGCCGCAAAGGAATTAGCATGCGGCCAAAGAATTTTCTATCCAACTTTATTCATAATTTTTTTTTAATTCTTTCTTTTTTTTTTCACTAAGCTTCACTATTTTTTATTTTCATTTTTGTTCTCAATTTTTTTTTTTTTGACCTCGCGCTCTATTCAGCGAATCTCCTTTATATTCCTTCCTTTAATCCCTTCAGTATCGCGACGCGCCGGCGCGCGGTCAACGTTTGAGGTGGCGGCATTTGTTCCTCATTCGCTCAAATAATTTTACGTAGGTATCTTTCAATATATAAATATGTATGTGTGGATATATAAGAGTGTATTTATATTGAAAAGGACACATGAGGTACTGGGGGCATCAGTCGAGGCCATATGTTACCCGATCCCGTAGCTAAAGCTATTAATTACATCGATCTATTCGCATGGATATAAGTATTTAGTGTAGTAGGTCGTAGCGCGTGTACTTATTATATTGGAGAATCGTTTATTTGTGTGGATATGAATTTAATACATTGTAGAGAATTTAGTGTTGGAGGGAAGAAATAGTTTGGCGTTTAATGAAGAATATTTTATGTTGAATTTTTTTATTATGAAATTTATTTTTAGGTGACATAAATAGTAGATGGATTTATTGGGTTGGTTGATTTGAATTTTGGTTTAGATAATTTATTTGTTGGAGTATAATGGAAAATATATATCAGGTGAAATTGTTTATATAAAGAAAATGTAGTTAGTTTAATTTATTTTAATTATTTATTATTATTTGTAGAGAGGGGAAAAATGATTAGTTGAAGAAATTAAATTTATTATATTGAATTGAATATTTGTTTCAACCAATTAATATTTATTTTCAAACAATTGATATTATATTTAAATAATTAATACTTAGTTCAAATGAATTAATATTTATTTCAAATAGTTGATATTTATTTTAAACAATTAATATTTATTTTTAATTAATGTTATTTTTTTTTGTACCAACAATTTTCTTTTTTATCGTGTAATATTACGACATTTTTTTTTCAACTTGGGAATTAAGATTCATTTCAATACTTTATACGAGAATATAATTGATAAAATAAATAACGAAAATCATTAATGAAAATATAAACAATTTGTATTAAAGCATAAAAATATTATTACCTCAAATGAATAACAAATTAATAAAATAAATAACAATAATTCTTAGTGAAAAAAAAAATCAAAAATAAAACTCACATCACATCTTATACTCCACTGCTTCACTACCCCCAACTAAAATTCAAAAATCCATAAAATTATTAATTCCACATCAAAAAATCCCACTAACAAAAATTTAAAAAAAAATTTTTTTTTTTCGCACTCACTTTGCCCCATATCATACATTTAACAATTCAACATTAGCTCCACAATATACCACCCCTCCTCAACTATAATAACACTATATATATCCATATACATATTTCGGAAATGTGCGACAGGGTGAGAGAATTAAAAAAAAAAAAAAAGGCCACACGCGCCCGGCGTTGCACAGAAATACATAAAAGCTAAAACGTATAAATCATTAGATCGTGTCGCGGAGAAAAAAAAAGCCATTATATATGACTCATTTTAGTGTGTGTCGGGTGGTGGGGGAGGGGGAGGAGGGGGTCCGTATGACGGGGGATTTGTTGGATAACAAAAAAAAAATATAATAACAATAAAAAAAAAATGTGGCTTGAGGGTGAAAAAATAAAATCGAGGATAAAAAACATGAGACCATCAATATATGGAAGAGGACCATGGAAATGTATTGATAAATGGATGTATATAGTATGTATATATATAGATAGAGCAGTATAATATTGTAGTAGCTAGAAAATAAATAGGTGAACGAGATGATGAGAAAAAAAAAAAGAGGAAAAATTTATTCACGTTAATGTTGATAATTCAGATCTTGTTTGTGGGATTAATTTTGAATTTTAACGAGTTTATTTAATTTTTAATTTTTGGTTTATATTAGTGGCCAATTTTGTAATGGGTTATCGAATAATTTTCGTATAGATTTTTAAAATCTGTTAGGTAAATTTATTTTATTTGATTAATCGAAGATACGAAAAAAAACAAAAAATTATTTTGAATATGAAAAAATTTTAATTATAAACAAATTAAATTGAACGTTAATTTTTTATTAACAAACTTTGCAATTCACGTTTGTTTATAGATGCGTTGATGAATCGAATATACATAACAATATTTATAAATATATAATAGAATAAATATTATAAAATAAAAAAAAAATATGAAAAATTGATAAATATTTTTTTTTTTTTAAGCCCCCTCTTTCTTGTGTTAATGCATCATTGTTTAAACGAATTCTCATTTTTGCCATGTCATATACTGTATCGGAAAAAAAAAAAAAATTGTGACAGCTCAAATTATCCTACCAAATGTTTCTTCTCGCGTGTTTATTTGCTCTTATACCGTCAGCAAAATATTTTAGAGTGTCGAGTCGAGCTACTGTTGAGAGTGAAACCAGATACTATATATATGTATTATATACAGGAGCATAAGTAATAAGTTGTATACAACCTTACACAACGTTGAACAAAATGAATAATAAAAAAAATCGTGTGCTAAAATTTTCAATAAAAAATTCTCGACTTCTCATTTGTAATTATTATCATTTTTTATTTTTCCTTTACTTCTTGGCAATTATATTGAAGAGTATAATTGACGGGTGGGCAATGCTTGACATTATAGGGTCTAGAAAAAAATAAAAGACTAGAGGGAAATGAGAAAAAAAAATTAAACAAAATAAAAAAGTGTACGAGAAAAGATATAAAAATAAAATGGACAAAAAAAAAAACACAGGAAATAAATATAAAGAGACAAAGAGGAATGGAAATAAAATTGAAAGAACTCCCACAGCGTGTTCTTGACTTACTCCCCTAAAACCATTTTCCATTTCTTCAAGAAAAAGACTTTTACGTAGTGGAATATTCTCGTAAAATATCGATTTAATTTCACCATAATGCAACAAAACATTTGCGAAAAAGTATAAAAAGAAAACTGAACTTCTTTTTTGTTTCCCTTGAGATGGCACATGGATTTTTTTCGCGATGGGTTTGAGAGTGAAGTTGAAATGTCTTTTCAACAACGTAAAGTGCGAGTTGAAAAAAAAAAATACACAAAATTATAAATCGATTTTTCAACATAATAATATTTAGTTTATATATTTTACAAAAATTATTATTATATTCTAGTTTTTTTTTTATATTTAATTAACGAAATACATTTACATATTTTTTTTTGTGTGGAAGTATATGTATGTAAGTACTTACATACATATACACAAAAATAGATTTAATTTTTTATTGTTTATTGATGAAATCATTTCACAATATAATTGTTTTGCTATACATGTTTTTGTGAAAGAAAACTTCGCCATCTATCGGCCATATTTATTCTCAATTTTATCCTCATAAAAATAAAAATTACTCATTTTTCTATGTTCTGCATTTAGTCTCATTTAATCCTCAACGATGAGAAATACAAAAAGTATAAATGAGGAAAAATTAAGACTAAAATCAGTAAGTAAATATTATTAAGAAGAAATTGAGTTTGAAATAAAATGTTTGTGTGACAAATTTATAAAATAAGGAAAAATTAAGTCTGAAACGGATATATTTGAGGACAAAAACCGTACCAATTTTTCAACTCCACCAATAAAATCTGAATCATTGCACTAACGTAAAATTTAAATAAAAAAATTAATAACTTCTTTCACATAAAATAAATCCATATATATACATTCATTCATTATTATCAGCCGCATATTTCCGGCGATTGGTTGATTGTAACACCGCGAAACTAAAACGGTTGCTTAAATTATCCACACATATAACATATAACTCTATGCATATATATACATACTGCATACAAAAGTATATATATAAAGAGGTACACGTACATCATCTTCGTGGTGTATTGCCGCATCTCAGGGGCTTGAACTCACGACCGCAGATCGGACTCCGCGTCGGCGGTGCCGCGGCTGCGCTGGTTGAAGTTGTTGTCTGAATTATACTCTGATTATACTCTGAGCGAACGGGGCCCAGGTATGATTAAACATTAAACAACGCTATTATACCGATATACAAAGAGAGAAAGAGAGTGAGAGAGGAAGGGAGTTTGGGTAGAATGGATAAGGAAGAGAAAGGCGATGATGAAGAAGAAGAATTCTTAAGAAGAAAAATAAAAAAAAATTCTCTTTGGTATGCCTTCTGCGTTAGCAGAAAAGTTTAAGAATGTGAAATAAAAATATTGAGAGAAATTCTCTTGAGTGGAATAAAGAGAGATGAGTTAGATTATAAAATGTGGGGTGAAGGGGGATGGGGATGACCGCGAACGCTCGTGTCCTCCTCCTACGAGGTATCTTATTTTGGATTAGCTTGTAATCCAACGGTAAGTGCCCGCACTAACCAGAAATAAATATAAAAAAAAAAAGTGTAATTATTTCTTTGCAAAAAAAGTGTTGGATATTTTTTTTTTTGCATTTCGCACTTTGTTTATAATTTTTTTTTTTTTTTATGTTAGAGACAGAGGGGTGGGTGTATTAATGTGAGAGGGAATTAATGAGAATTTTGAGGGAAATATTATACAATAAAATAATTATAGAAAAAAGAAATTAATTAATTAATAAAAAAATAATTATTTATATATTTATAATTGTATGAAGAATATGAAAGATGTAAAATTACTGAGGAATGAATGGAAGATAATATATTTACACCAATTTCTACCGCGTTTGGAAAAATGTTAATGACCAAACAGGAAGATTCTTGTTTAAACACGCAGAAAACAAGTCTTAACTTGCTTATAATCACTCGCGAAAGAATGATCTTTCTTGGCGCTTTTTATATACACAACCAAAGATGTCTATATTATAATGATGAAGAGATATATGTATATTGTATATACTTACTTACATATGTATACTTATTTATAAATTTGTGGATGAGTGTGTGTGTGGTATTTTTTTTTTTTTTTGCTTTTTTACTCGTACACATAATTGTCTCCGTGGTTCAGTCCAAAGATATTTGCGTTTTATTCTCCTTCTCGTGTTCTTTGCTGTAATTATTTCGGGTAATTTCACTTGGATGGCTATGTAATACAGGTACCAACCTGTAAGGATGCAAAAATAAAAATAAATTTAACTGCATTCCATTATATTAAATAAAAAAATTTACTTATATTAAAAATAATTAACTCAATATCTATATTCACTGATTATTAAATTTATTTAGAAATATTTTCACGGATGGTAATTTCAATTTCTGAAATTGTTTTTATTTATTTGAGGTAATAAGAAGTATATACGTGGCGAGGAAAATTAATTTTGATATATATATTGTTTAGTAATAATAAAAAAAAATAATTTAGAAAGGAAAGAAAAAATTTTTTTTTTTTAGATTGATTTTATTATTCAAATTATTTGTTTATTTTTTATTGTATATTGTATGGGAAGATTCCTGTTTTTTTTTCATGGATAATTTTGTGTTTAATATGATGCATAAGTTGTGTATACAAACGAAAAAAAAATAGGTTTTAAATATTTTTTATTTATATTAAAAAAAAAAAAAAAATATTAAGTTTGATATAAAAATTATTTTCAACGAGTTTTAAGATTTCTTAAAAAATATATCGTATAAATTAAATAACAATTAATTGAAATGAAGAAATGAGATTTATACGAAAAAATAAATCAAATTAAATAATAAAAAATAAACAAATGAAAAAAAAAATGAATGAAATCATGTAATATAATATAATATTAAATACATTTTGTGGTAAGATTGTTATTGGAACATGGCCAGGAGTGTGTACGAATTGTTCATATATAACTATAATATCCACAAATATTCTAGATTAATGTGTGCACAAAAGAACAGTTTTATGTCTTATATAAATTCATATCTCATACATTTAGCTACACATATGTACATAAATATATACATGTGACTATCACGTATGTACATCTGTGTATGGTTTCATAAGATTATATGATCAATACTGATTCTTATACAAGCAGCGTTGCTCAACTCGAAGAATTAAGTATTAAAAAAAAAAAAGGAAAATAAATAGGAAAAAGAAATTAATGAATAAGTAAAATTAATAAATAAAAATTCCAGTCTTATTTCATACGTGAAAATTATATTAATATCAATTGCTCTCGCAAAATTGCTCATATATTTTTCAAATAAAATGAGAGAGACGTGAGTAATGGACATTTATAAGTATATACGAAAGTTTATAAATATATAAGGGTGAAAATATTCGCGAATAGCAAAGGAAATCTACCGTACTTTATTATAATACGATAAACTACAGTATAAGAACAAGGGAACAGTTAGCATTGTGCGATGTGTTTAGTTTAACACGCAGATGATCAGGGTTCGAATCTACTTGGGGTGAAAAAATTTTAAATGTATTTTTCAATTAAAACTATAGTGTAAAATCATCACTATGTGAATTTGAAACATAAATAAAAAAATAAATAAATAAATATAGAAAAAAATATGAAAAAAAAAAAAATATAGATAAAAAAATTGTATAAAAGTCCGTTTACAATTTCGAATATTTCAATCGTAACTTTGCGCATTATGTCACATTCAGCACGCTAAAATCTGAAGGAATATAAGAAAGAAAAGAAGTTTCATGTGTAGGCGGGCCGCAGACATACATTAATAACCCAAAGAATACCTCAAAAAAAAAAAAAAAATATTACCCTCAAGGCAAATATAAAAAAAATAAAAATAAAGCAAAGATGAAATAGGGGTTGAAACTCCTCCCTGAATATAAACATACGACTAACGGGTAAAAGCTTGCGCTGAGCTTATTAACCAGAAACGCGTAGAAACCTGTTCATACACGTTTTCTCGTGTGTGGCAATATTTCGTTGAAAATATTCCACGTTGAAAATATTTTTATTCTTCTTGCATCTTCTTCGTTATACTACCACCCTTTTTTCCCCCCATTATCTCTCTTATATATCCCCACATATGTACACACACATATGCATATAAATACTTATATACATACAAATATATATATTTATTTATTTATTTATTTAGAATATTTTTTCGTTTCGACCACTTTGCCATGCTCTTCATTCCTACGTCGTTTCTCATATCTCAGCTTCTTTTTCATACATTATTGCATGTACATACCTTAATATACTTATATAGTATATATATATGGGCATTATTGTGTGGGATGTGTATAGTTGAGGCTTGGAAAAATTGTTATATGCCACTGATGTGCGCGGTTTCACCGAGAAAAATTGGTGCTCTACCTGCGGTTGAGTAGTCTCGTTATATTGTGGTCGTGCACCAATGCAAGGTTATAGTTGGTTGTCTATACCTCGTTTATATATAAAGTATGTTTACATATCTATGTAAAAATGTGTCTAGGGGTGTGTGGTCATGTAGGGTTGAAACGAACTTGTCGAATAGAATAAAATTATTTTTATCAACTCAAATGAAGATTTAATTATCAGTGAATTTATGTTTAAATAATTGCTGTTAAATTACATAGAAAAAAAATTATATAAATATTTACAATTTTGGATGATCAGGAGAGGGGATATGGGGTATATATAAATTATTAAATAATTTATTTAATGATAAATTAACAGAGAAAAAAAATTATTTAAATTGAATAACAAAAATGGATAAAATTCGTTACAAAAATTAAAATTCAATGCAATAAATTGCTTCAACTTATTTTATATTTTTTTTCTGTAATATATGAAATTACTATTTCTTTATTGTATAATAAAAAAAAAATAATTGTCATTTATATAAATAATAAACAAACAGAATAAAATATATGAATGTATTATGAATATATTTAATGCATATAAAACTTAAATGCAAGCAGATATATCTATAGATTTGTGCATAAATAGATATGTATATGGATGTATGAGTATATAGATATGTTTACGTGTGTATATAAGTATGGAAAAAAAAAAATGAAAGAGGGCGAGTAAATTGCGGTGGTTGGCGGGTTTGCGGCGTATTACGAGCTCGATTATCTCGCACGATTTTAATAGCCACAGTAGATTCAGGAATATACATAGGGTGAAAGGGATAAAACGTAAAGAAACTGAATGAGGGAGAGAAAGATATCGTGTATAGTTTATATATAGATGTGTGTATGTATATAACAGATGAAGAAGGAGGAGAAGAAACGAATGAGGGCGACGACGAGGAGGTGGAATAAATAGGAGGAAAGGGTTTATTATGTATCTACTCGGAGCTCTCGCCTGTAATCTGGGTAATGCCCAACTGTAGGACAGACATGGTATATAAGTTTTCTACTTATGTATATGTGTATGGAGGCATGCAAGAGTGTATATGAGGATTTGTGCGCACGCTTGAGAAAGGGATATATATGTATATGAAGGCAAAGACACGTCCGCGCGAATGTTTTATGGCTCGTAGACATCAAATATATGTTTTTTTGTAGTGTAGAAAACTGTGTTGGAATTTTTTTTTTTTAGGATAGTTTTGTGTTGGGGTTTAACACAAGAGTTTGTATTGGAATAGGAAAATTATTTTGCGGGGGATTAATTGTATTTTATGTTGATAGGAATGCGAAATTTTTGGTGGAATTAATTAATAAATTAATGTGTGGAATTTAGACAGTTTTTTAAGTTGTTTTGTTACGTTAATTTTGTGGAAAATTGGGGTTATTTATTTAAACTTATCATACATTGTGGATGTTGAATATTTTAATGAATTATACAATTACTTGGTCAACTTTATTTATTCCAAGAAATACAATGAAAAATTCAATATGAAATTTTTTGTTTATTGAAAAAATAATTAATCTTCATTGTCGGGATATTTTATAACAAATATTCACTGATAATAATATAACAATAGCCACTGTTAGACGCTGAAAAAGCTTGCAATAATTTCACGTACTTACAATGACACGAGTCAAATTTAAATAATTCGAAAATGAATTCCAAAAACAATTGAATAATTCAACGATTTATAAATCTTATAATCAAACCATTAAATTTAATATTTCCCAACTCAAAATTTACAGAAAATTTAAACACAAATTTTTTATCTATGAATTTAGAGCTGTCCATTCCGATAATTATTTACTGAAATTAAAATTTAATTGAAATTTTAAGTGAAATTTATTTTTTTAGATTGAGAACAAAATTTTAGCCAAATTAAATTTATTTTTTCACATATTCGGGCAATTGTTCAATGCAACTTGTAATATAAATTAATAATGAACAAATGTTCACTTTAATAATTATCTAAAAAAATCTAAAAAGCTTGCAATAATTTCACGTACTCACAATGACACGAGTCAAATTTAAATAATTCGAAAATAAATTCCAAAAACAATTGAATAATTCAACAATTTATAAATCTCATAATCAAACCATTAAATTAAATATCCCCTAATTCAAAATCCCTTACAGAAAATCAAACACAAAGTTTTCATCTATAAAACTCCAAACATCCTCAGTTAAATCAATAAATAAAAAATTCAACATAATTTTCATATTAAACCAGTATAAAAAATAATTCCAAAACAAACATCAACTGCACTTCAACACAAAATTCTTCACCCTAAAAATACATCATATCAATTACAATACCTACCATCGTCTCCAAAAACCCCAAAACATTGTATCATTCATTCCCCTGATTTTCTAAATTCAATCTAAAAATAATAAACCCCATCATACATATACACATCCCAATCATTTATTATTCAACATCGAACAAAAACCAAAAAAAAAATCAGTGAAATAAAAAAATTTTAATCAATCATTTGGGACTTGAAAGACCAAAAAAAAAAAAAAAAAAAAAACATTTTAACCGATCGAGGTTCATATAAAAAACTAAATGTTGAATCAATGGATATTCTGTTCTCCTGTTGCCGCTTCGCGCGTTTCTATATCCAACATTATGCGCATTCCATGATAAAAAAAAGTGCAAAAGAAAAAAAAAATAAGATTGAACGCGCCCTCGATCGTTCTTCCCTCTCAAGCTCTCTTGATGCGACGGTTTGAGATACGACGATCAACTCTCTCATATATACATATGTATTCCTTCACCATATATGTACATACATACATATATATACATATATACTAAAAGGACACCCGCGCGTGCACCCGCAGATCAAAAAGAAAACGAGATCGCTAATAATATCAGTGGATGCCAGGGAATCCGCGCATCTCGTCGTCTGCGTGGCGAGTCGACCGTAAATCTGCCAGCGTCACCCTCTTCAGAATACTCGCGCGTTCCTCTTTCTCTTTTCCACTTACTCATTCACTCAATACACATCACCCTTTTACGTATCTCCAAGACAACCATTCGTTTCACTGAACGCACATAATAATCGTAAATCAACAAAGTATTTCATAGATTTATTACAAAAAGTAAATATAAGTATTTATATAAATGGAGAAATATTTTTAAATCATTTTTGGTTATTTAAAGTGATATTGTTTAATGGGTTTTATTGGATTAAGGGGTTATTTATTATTGATATTAAATTGTTGTATAGTGAAAAAAATTTTTTTGTTTGATGAAACACGTTGAAACTTGTTTAGACAGGTTTAATCTTGTTTGGGAATTATAGTAAATATTGATTTTTGATAATTATTTTTATTTATTATTCATCTGAATTATTTTTTGTAATAAATTATCACTCTTTAGGTAATTATTAACATGATAGTATTTATAAAAAAAATATTCCGAGCTGAGATATAATTTTTTATAGATATGAAAATTTGTTTTATTTTATAAAAAACTTTGTTTGAAATTAATTTTTGCAAGTCGAAACTTGTTTTAATTTTCATCATTCAAAGAACAAATATATTAACTAAACAATAGTACTAAATGCTTTAATTTATTAATATTTCAACCAAGGGAACCCGAATAACGACAGAAAATCAAACTAAAAAGAATATAATCACAGTTCAAATAAATAACTTCTACAAAAATTAACAATTCATAAAACATAAATACATAATACCCCAGTTATTATTCCTATATCTTTCCATATAATTTCAACATACCATCCTATCATTAATCCAAAGAATTACACAGTAAAAAGTTCTAATAAACAACCCCACATAAAAAAATATTCCCTTTGAAACATCCACAACAAAAAAAAAAAAAAAAACTTTAAACGATCAATTGATAATTTAATTCTCTCAAACTCTTCCCTATAAAACAATCTAAAAATACTCAAAACTACACAATCAAATATTTAAATAATTCATATGCATCCTAACTAAACAATCGAATTAATAAACAAATAAAAAAAATACATTTACCACCAACAAAATAAATTGCAATACCACTAAATGCCTAGAAGCATTTCTCCTCATTTTCTTTTTATATTAATTTCCATTTGACTTTTGCGGTCCACGCATTATGAATTTTCTTCAATACACAAACACACACCTACATATATACTTACCCATATACATATAAACATACATATCCATACATATATATTACTCATGCAGTCACTGAAACGTATGGCAAACGCCAAGACGTCAACGGTCCACGAACATAAATACAATCCTGATTTATTGTCCATTTCATTCGCGCACATTTACACATAAACACACATATATACATACATTAAATACATACCCATACATACATCAATATATAATACACTCACAAAATACATACACACATCTATACATTCAAAAAATAAAATAAAATAAAATAAAATAAAATAAAATAAAAAATAATGAACATATAAGTAATTTGCATTTGTGCTGTTGCGCAAAAGAATGGGTGATAAAATTTTGGCGAACGATAAAATTACACACCAGGAGATACAACTTGAGATGGTATTGCCATCATCGTCGTCGTCAAAACGACGCAAAGAGTGTTATTGCAAAGGAAAAATAGAAACCAAAAAAATAAAAAATAAAAAGGAGTTAAATAAACGACGAATGGAGCAACATATAAATATATAAATATATCTCACATGGACACACGCTCAAGGATAAACGATAGGACATATATATAGTACATATATACATGAGAGGGATGGTATATAGTAGGCGAGACGTTGGTGGTTACGCCCCTGCAAAGAGGTGGTCGCCATCCGCGGTAGGAAGGAAGCGCAAATACTCGGGATTGGCTCGCGCGTAAGCAAGACACGTTTTAACCTGTCTCTGTTATTCACATTACGCGTTCGCCAACCAACGATGTATGTATATATGTATATAAATGTGTATATGTATATATAAGCATCGGTGTTTTACGTTTGCTTATAATATATCTTGCTCTTTTACTCTTTAGTTTTTATCTTTATCTCTTGAGTTTGGATATTTATTTTTATCTTTTATTCTTTCGGTTTATTTAACTCACACTTTTACAAAATACGACGCGCACCCACTGCTTTTATATTTTTCTTTTTTCTTTTTTTTATGTAACAACTACTGCGTTTTGTTTATGAGAGATTATAATAGTTGGGGATGAAGGGGAGATGCTGCAGATTTTGACGACGGATTCGCAATGTTTATACGTGTGGATCGCGCATGATCCGACGCGCACACTCTTGTTTTGTTTCGCTTTGTGTGTGGAGATGGTGTATGTATGTATGTATGTATGTATGTATGTATGTATGTATGTGTATTTATTGTATTTATGTATGGATGTATGTGAGTTTAGTCTCGCACGTCGAGTTTGCGCGATGGATGAAACATTTATTAACCTCACGTGATCTCATGTCAAATTTTTCTTTCATGGATAAATTGCAAGTTATATATTCTGATTCACTCAACGCTTCGTTTATGTAAGGATGGATTTATATGGATTATTTTTATTGTTTATGTATATGTTTATTGAGTAATTTAAAATGGGTATAATAAGGATTTTCTTTTTTTTTTTTTTTTTTTTTTTTTTTTTTTTTTTTTTTTTTTTTTTTTTTGAGGGTTGATTTTGGGATTTTGACGGTGGTGAAAATGGGGGGTGAGGGATTTTTTAAGACAATTAGGGTGGTGAGGATAAAAAAAATTGATGAAATTAATTATACTTTTTTTTTTTTACATACAAAAAAAATTTATGATTTTTATTTTTTGATAAATTTTTTTTTATTTCAATTGCTATTATTATTATTATTCATACTTTTTATTTCTGAATGAATATAGAAAATTTTTCAGAATAATGGAATTAATTATGGTTTTTTTTTAAGTACAAAAAATTGATAATTTTTATTTTTTTTTTTGTTTTTAATTTTTTTTTTTAATAAATTTTGTTTAATTTTCATTGTTATTATTATTATGATTATTATTATTCTTATTATTATTCATAATTTTTATTTTTGAATGAATATAGAAAATTTTTGAGAATAAAGAAATTAATTATGAATTTTTTTTTTAAGTACAAAAAATTGTAAATTTTGATTTTTTTTATTTCCGATATTTTTGGAGTAAATGAAAATGTGAAAATTTTTGTCGAAGTAATAGAATTTATAACCTTTTTTTTACACAAAAAAAAAACTGATTTTGATTATTTTTTAAAAATTTTTTTTCTATTTAATTTTTTTTGGAAAAAAATTTTGTTTTAATTCAAATTAACATCGTTATCGCGAGATATTATATAGCGAATTAAAATAAAAAAAAGCCGTTTGAATTATAGTGAATTAATTAGTTCTTCATATAAATTCGAAAAAATTGATAGAATTAAAAAAATTTTTTTTTTCAATTCAATCAGGACAAAATTTGGTTCAATTTTGAATTATGATCATCAACACCATAATTCCTCAATTATCACAAGAGTGAATGAAAGGGCAAATTCAACAACACATTGAAATAAATAAATAAATAAATAAATAAATAAATAAATATAAAACAATAAACAAAAAAAAATATTAATACAAAGAGAAAAGCGACAAGATCGAAAGATCGTTATCTTTTGGAGCCTTATTCGTGAGTAACCGATAAAATTTTTAGCGTTCTCTGGAGAACTCCCATGTGCATATACCTATACATACACTTAGGTATATACCCAAATACATAGATACATAAATACACACATATACATAAACGTAAATGTACATGAATATATTTTTACCTTTTCACTTTCGATCTCTTCTTTTTTTCTTTCACATCTTCAGTCGATGGATAAAGAAAATAAGAAACCTATACATTTATATACATATACCCAAGTGTATTACACACATATGTATTATATATACCTACACACACACACACAAATATAAATATACACCTTTGGTTCCATTGTTCGCGCGGTGGGTTACAATGAGCAAACGAGGGATTCCTGAATGCTGTAACGTTCTGTAAATCCACGAGCGCACCTGGCTGGGTGGCGAACATCTTTTTCCTCTCTTCATCTCTCCAACATTTCCACTCATTCCATTATGAACACATGGATAATACATAAAAAAAAAAAACATTTATTATACATTTTGATTATTTGTCCTTAAACGAAACCCAGTGAAAAAATAAATGACAAATAAACAAAATATTTTCTGATTTATTTTTATACGTGTTTGCTGAATTTTTTTTTCACACAAATTCAACATGGAAATTATGTTAAATAATATTTGATCAATTATTCAATAAATAAATTCAACTAAAAATATATTTAATTAGAAAATTATTGTGCACAATTTTTTGTACAAAATAAAAAATTTATTTGTTTTAATTAAAATATTTAGAAATTATTTAAATTCTATAGATTTTTTTTTATGTCATTGACGAAAATTCTTCTCCTTTTCCCCTCTCACTTCCGACAAAAAAGTCAAAGTGAATAGATGGATTGGAATAAAAAAAAAACATAAAAATCCGAGACAAAGTAAAAATAGGAAAAAATAAAAGAATTCGAATCTTTTTATATTTTTAAAGTGTGATTTTCTTGGATGCTCTTTTGTCATATGACGATGGTTAAGCGCGTGAATGGACACTAAAAATAGTAAAAGAAAAAAAAAAAAAGCATTGACCCAATACATATATACACAAATACAAATACAGAAATATTATTCCATTGATGGAATTTAAGCAAACGAAATGACACGATGGACTCAGGTGGCGGTTTAAATTTTATCCACAGTGTGTTATACATCCTCATTCTTGTCTATTGGGGGATGAAGTAGAATAAAAAAGAGCGAAGGACGGAAAAAAGAAAAGAAAATAATAATAAAACTACATAAAGAAAAAAAGAAAAAAAAAAATAAAAAAAAAATAAAAAAAGAATAAAATAATAAAATAAAGGAGCGAAAAAGATAAAAGAGTGCTAGTGTGTGGCAGTTTCGGCAGCTCAGATTCCGTCTTCTACGAAGGATATTTCAAGGAGGTTGCGATGCACACGGTGGTAATGCGATATAAATGGAGGACGAATGAAAAGCCAACGGGCAAACTCTCGGCAGGAGATACATCAAGATTGGGCTTGACGGTTTGACTCTCTCTCACTCTCTATATGTTATTCTGTCTGATGTGTCTCGACGGGGCGGCCGATGAGTCTCGTTCGCGTTTCAAGAGGGAGGAATGATGGAGACGCGAGAGAGAATGAGAGAGTGAAAGAGAGGAATATAAAACGATGTTGGAGACAGTATAAAAACTGGATTCTACACGCCATCGTCTACTTCAACCCCCTCCTTTACCCCCTTCTATGTATATACATGAAGATATATATGTATTTTTATATATAATGAGGACAAACCTTTAATCTTGCGCTCAATTATTTTATTCAAGTTAGGGAAAATGGAAAAAAAAAATTTTAACAGGCACATAGTTGCATTAGGGATGAGTGTGTGTGTGTGTGTGTGTTGAATGACAAAAAAAATATATTCTCATTGTGGGGACAAAAGGAGATGAGGGGTAGAATGGGGATATATAAGACGCAAGTGGGCGTGTCGGTTTGTTTTCTTCGTTTTTCTTTTTTTTTTTTTTTTTTTTTTTTTTTTTTTTTTTATTGTGAGTTTTTTCTTCTTTTTCATTTTCATCCCCTTAATCAATGCGCATAATCAGCATCCGCCCTCGTCTCCAATGAGAAAGAGGATATGGGATATATTTGTGTATGTAGGTATATGTATATTTGTTTAGTGTTGAGTGGTGAATTCAACACTTGTAATAAGGGTATGTAGGTAGAAAAATTTGTGTAAAAGTTTAGACTGAATTTGTGTTGGAATTTTTTTATGATAATTTTTTTGTGGATTTTATAATGTGAGAGTTTGTGTTGGGATAGGAGAATTATTTTGCGGGGGATTATTTGTGTTTTATGTTGATTGGAATACGAAATTTTTGGTGGAATTAATTAATAAATTAATGTGTGAAATTTAGACAGTTTTTTAAGTTGTTTTGTTACGTTAATTTTGTGGTAAATTGGGGTTATTTATTTAAACTTATCATACATTGTGGATGTTGAATATTTTAATTAATTATACAATTACTTGGTCAACTTTATTTATTCCAAGAAATACAATGAAAAATTCAATATGAAATTTTTTGTTTATT
>JAQQBS010000004.1:2866167-2877597 GCA_030347275.1 Microctonus aethiopoides
ACATCCACAATGTATGATAAGTTTAAATAAATAACCCCAATTTCCCACAAAATTAACGTAACAAAACAACTTAAAAAACTGTCTAAATTCCACACATTAATTTATTAATCAATCCCACCAAAAATTTTGTATTCCAATCAACACAAAACACAATTTATCCCACGCAAAATAATTTTCCTATTCCAATCAAACTCTTGTATTAATTAAATTCGACAGAAAGCTATAGCCCAAACAAATTTCAACAAAAAATTTTTTACTTTATTCTGATCTGATATTAATCGCTCCCTGGTGTCCTCAAATAAAAAAATCCACCATCAAACATCAATATCAAACCCAAAATATGCCTGGCAAATTTTTACCTACACAGAAAATTAAGTTATAAATTTATCGAAAAATGTCAAAGACACAAAAGATTGAGATAAATAAATTTTACTTTATACATAACGATCGCGTTTATCTCCTTTGTAATTCACATCCAACTCTACATATACACCCAAACAAATACATATGTATAAATATATATACTCATTTATAATGTGGAAAACATTGAAGGTGAATCACGTACAAACATTTTTCGCGTGGTTGGAATTTGTTTGGATTTTTATTTTTCTTTCTTACATTTTATTTGCGCGAATATAAAAGCGGCAAGAGAATATTGCGAAAAATCATGAACTCACTTGAATGTATGTAATGTCATTATGAGTGAGAGGACAAAGGATAACATACAATAAAATGTGTGTGTGTTATATATAAAGGTTGTCCCAAAATTAACGCATGATTTTAAATGTTAACAATATGTTATTTCTTGCGCGAATTTTGGGACACTCTTTATAAATTGAGCACGGATTCTATAAGAAGAAAAGAGGCCTATAATGACATTCTCGATCAAAGGCAAACATCCCCCCCTTCCTTTTCAATGAGATTGGCCCGCCAGGAAATTTAAAACTCCCTATTTGACTTGGTTTATTTTATTTTTAAATTTTTCTATCTGCTTTTATTTCTTGTGGAGTCTTTCGTCAACGAAAAGCAACGAGGGATAATTCCGATCACGTTTATCGACTTTATACTCCCCCCCTTTATATGTCATCGAACCTCCTTTATGTATATATACATATGTGCGAGTTTTTATTGTGTGTGTATGCAGAAATATAGGGTGTCCCAAAATTAACGCAAGATTTTATATGGTGAACGTATGCATTTTCTTGCGTGAATTTTGGGACACTTGAAATTTTTTATATTTATTTTTTTATATTATTTACTGGATTAGTTGATGAAAATTTTTATTTTTTATATTGAAAATGATATTTTGTTAAAATTTAAATTTTAGTGACAAATTTTATTTATTGTTTTATATTTTTTTTTTTTCAATTTTTTTTTCACTTATTTTTGTTATTAATATTTGATATGCGCAATTTCATGAAAATTCTGTAGTGGTTTTATGATGAATAAATAATAGAAGCACAATAAATAAATAAATAAATATTAAAAAGAAAAATGAAAAAAAAAATTCTTTTTCTTTTTCTATTGTTTATTTTGTTATTTATTTACACAATTATCAGGCAATTTTAAGCTTGTTAAAAATCGTAAAATCAGAGAAATAATTGATTATTATTACCTGGTGAATAAATAAACAATAAAAAAAAAAGAAAAATTAAAAAAAAAATTTTTATTTTTTTTTTCATTTTATTGTTTAATTATTTATTTATTTACACAATTATCATTCCATTTTAAGCTCCTTGAAAATCGTAAAATTACAGAAATAATTGATAATTAATACCTGATAAATAAATAAACAATAAAAAAAAAAAATTAAGAAAAAAATTTTTGTTTAATTGTTTATTTATAAATCTAAATAATTAACATTGAATTCCTACTCTCATAAAAATCCCATTACATGAATAACCAATAAACAATACATCCCTAATAAATAAACCAAAATTGAAAAATTTTTTTTTTTTTTTTCATTCTATTGTTTATCCATTTATTTATTTACACAATTATCATTCAATTTTACTCTCCTTAAACCTCATAAAATCACATAAATAACCGATAATTAATACCCAACAAATAAAAAAACAATAAAAAAAAAAAAAGAAAAATTAAAAGAAAAAAATTTTTTTCAATTGTTTATTTATAAATCCACATAATTAACATTAAATTTCTACTCTCATAAAAATCCCATTACATAAATAACCACTAAATAATACATCCCCAATAAATAAACAAAAATTGAATTTTTTTTTTTTTTTTTTTTTTTTTAATAAATAAATAAATAAATATTATTCCGCTGACATTTTCAAAAGTGCATGGACAGCCATCCATCTATATCCTCCTCTCTGTCCCTCTATACATCTCCACAATCGTCTGCATACTCAAACGCGGTGAGGAACAAACACAGAAAGAAATTCCGCAACGCAGTACAATATATACATATATAAATAAATAAATACATACACACACATATATACATATACATAAATGGTTGCGCGGACAGATCGTCAAGCAGACGCGACCAAATAACTTCTTTCTACTCCTCCCACCTTCTTCCTTATATTCACAATCGCCTCCTTCACCTTTATAACTTATACAGCAAAAAAAATTTTTTTTTTTTCCACAACTTTTTATTTTTATTTATTCTCTTATAAACTCACTCTTATTATAAATATATCAACTCCTTCGCCATTTCTCTAACCCCCCAGTGAATTCTTCACAACACGAATTTCTCAAAGTCCATCACATGGTATATAAATAAATATAAAACAATATTACATATCCAATCTCACAAATGTACATAAATAATTTTATACAAAAATTATTCTTGGAGATTTTTAAATACAAAATGCATTTCATGTTTATTTATTTTTCTATCGACATGTGGAATCTTTATGTATATTTATATGTATATGTAATACTTATGTAGAAGTGAAGGAATTTAAGCTCATCGTGCAAAAGCTAAATAAATAAATAAATAAATAAATAAATGAATGCAATGTAAAGAAGAAAAAAAAAAAGAATGAAAAAGTTTTTTTACATTTCAAATAAGTCGTCGACTTTTATACTTTTATATGTATTCATTATTGACGTTGCTACTACACTAGTTCAACCCCCTTTTCCACCCTTATACATATATACATATGTATATGTAATGTATAAAATACTATTGCAACAGTAAATTGAAGATCCGAGACTTTTTTCAGTTTAATTTTACAACTTTTCTCGCATACATTTTTTATTTATTTATTTATTTATTTATTTATTTAATTTTTTTTTTATATACTTATTCTTCATCTTTGTTTCTTTTGTTCATAACAATACCTTACGCACAGTGACTTTAATATATTGTTAATATTTTTTATAATTTATTTATATTAATTTTAATGCAAAATTGGAGTGAAATTTTACACAAAATTTTTTTCTGTGCATTTTTTTAAACAAACAAACACGTGTTTGTATATATTTATTTTTATATTTATACACAGGAGAGGGTGGAGAAAGTCAAAATGTTGTGAAAAAAATTTAGACAATATTTTTTTTGTATTTTTTAATATTCCATTTAAAATTTATAATTTATTTTCGATAACTCATGAATTGATTTTTAATTAATTTTATAATTTTGAATTGAATTTAATAATTTATTTTTAATTAACGCTTCATCCCTCAGCTGTATCCAGATTTTAATATAAAAATTCCTCCCTTCAATGTCATATACGTAAAAAAAAAAATATTGATGAGATAAAATAAAATTGTAAAAATATAAAACAAAAATGCATTAGAGGGATGAAAGTAAGATGGAGAATGAGGGTGGAAGTGGTGCAAAGATAGCGTAAATTATGAACCAACACTTGCGCAGTGTGAGATGAAGGGTGGAAACGAAAGGAGTGCAAGATAAATATATAAATGTGTGTGTGTGTGTGTGTGTGTGTGAGGGTGAGAAATAGGGGGCGGGATTACTTGTGGGTCCATGACCGCCTTTCAAGGGGTTGATAGTCCGGCTACGCCTCCACTACATGCAGTAACCACCCTCTCTATAAATTAAGCACTTCCTACTATCTACCATTGGACTTGTTTAAACCTGTTTTGCATACGCAGACAGGAATTATCCTGCAGGAATTTATTTGATTATGAGTAAAAATTATTTTTTATTTATTATTCGTAGTTATTTTTACTGTTCTGTGATAGGGGGATGTAAATAGAAGACGGGGTATTTTTATAATGGGGATTAATTGTTTAAATTAATTGTTAAATTAATAAACACGAAAATATTTTTTTTTTTATTTGTTTATTTAGTTGAAATTTTATTGTTATTTGGAGTGGAAGATTAATTATTGCTTTATTATATATACTGTCTTCTTTTTGTTAATCTTTGTGCCAATAAATTTTTTATTTATTAATTTTATTTATTTTGAAAATTTTACAATAAAAAAAAATTTTTTTTTTTATATTTGATTAAAATTTAATTGTAATTTAGGGTGGAAAATTAATTACTGTATCATTTTTAGGACCTTTTTCTCGTTAACATCGTGCTGGAATTTTATTTATATTTATTTAGGAATATTTAAAAAAAATTTGCAACAAATATTTTGAGAAAAAAAAAAGTCAAATGAACTATTTTTAAATGAACTTCTATTTAAAATTCATATAATAAACAAAATACTATTTTAACTGCAGTATTAAATACCCCGGTCTCTGATAAAACAATAGAAAAAAAAATAGAACTATGCAAATAATATAAAAAACCACATAGAAAATAATTTTTTATTCTGTTAATTATTCAACTTCAATCAAAAAATTTAATCAGTAACGCAAGATATATTTATTCAACGCGTGATAAATAAATAAAAGAATAAATGAAAACCAGCCCTCTCTTCCTCACCCATATATAAGACGAGAAAAGTCATCTAACAATGAAAAAAAAAAAAGAATAAGATAAATAGAAAAATAAATAAAAGGAACAAATCTAAAAACGTTGAAAAACACTGCGAGGATTCAGCTATATTTGAATAGAATCGATACACAATAAATAAGGATTCCTGTGATAATGGGCACGCCTCCCTGTCTTTTTACTCTTATACATAAGTATTCACATACATGCATACATACATAGATCGTGAAAAAGCTTTGGCGAGTGAGCCAACGAGGGATAATGTTTCTTCGATTCGTGAAAGATAACGAGACACCTTTTTTTCTACGCGCTTCATCGTCGTTGTCGTCATCGGTATTTTCCATCCCCTAATGCATCTATATAGTATTCTCAGCAACCCCCTTGCTCCTCGCACTATTCCAATACTCAATCGTGAATGAAAAAGAAGAAAAAAAAAACGAAATAAATAAATAAGAAAAAGCTCAGAAAAAAAAATTTTCTCGTTTTTTTATCAGCAGAATAAAATCGATATGAATAATAATTTTCCCTTCATATTCATTTCCTATTAGGAAATGAAATAGAAAAATTATTTTACGTGAGATTAATTGTGTTTTATGTTGATTGGAATGCAAAATTTTTTATGGAATCAATTAATAAATTAATGTGTGAAATTTAGACATTTTTTAAGTTGTTTTGTTACGTTAATTTTGTGGAAAATTGGGGTTGTTTATTTAAACTTATCATACATTGTGGATGTTGAATATTTTAATGAATTATACAATTACTTGGTCAACTTTATTTATTCCAAGAAATACAATGAAAAATTCAATATGAAATTTTTTGTTTATTGAAAAAATAATTAATCTTCATTGTCGGGATATTTTATAAAAAATATTCACTGATAATAATATAACAATAGCCACTGTTAGACGCTGAAAAAGCTTGCAATAATTTCACGTACTCACAATGACACGAGTCAAATTTAAATAATTCGAAAATAAATTCCAAAAACAATTGAATAATTCAACGATTTATAAATCTTATAATCAAACCATTAAATTTAATATTTCCCAACTCAAAATTTACAGAAAATTTAAACACAAATTTTTCATCTATGAATCTAGAGCTGTCCATTCCGATAATTATTTACTGAAATTAAAATTTAATTGAAATTTTAAGTGAAATTTATTTTTTTAGATTGAGAAGAAAATTTTAGCCAAATTAAATTTATTTTTTCATATATTCGGGCAATTGTTTAATGCAACTTGTAATATAAATTAATAATAAACAAATGTTCACTTTAATAATTATCTAAAAAAATCTAAAAAGCTTGCAATAATTTCACATACTCACAATGACACGAGTCAAACTAAAATAATTCAAAAATAAATTCCAAAAACAATTGAACAATTCAACGATTCATAAATCTCATAAATAAAAACACCAATTTTAATATTTTTCAATTCAAAATTTCGCATGCATATAAAACCTTCGTTATTACACTTTATAAATGCGCAGTGTATTCAAACATTATAAGTTATACACAAAAACACACTAGAATGTC
The DNA here is from genome assembly GCA_030347275.1 of Microctonus aethiopoides. Lineage (NCBI taxonomy): Eukaryota > Metazoa > Arthropoda > Insecta > Hymenoptera > Braconidae > Microctonus > Microctonus aethiopoides. The sequence continues at coordinate 2,872,593 of JAQQBS010000004.1, forward strand.
GGTAAATATTATTATTAAGAATTGTGTAAAAGAAAACGTTTGAGTATATATATCAATAAAAGAAATGAACAGGGGACACACACCCTCCCTACCACACACACATATCACACATGCAATATTGTAAAAGAGGGAGAAAAAAAGCCTGGAAACATCAGAGAGGGTTGAAGTATATACGAAGACGGTGGGATAAACGCAGTGAAAAAAAAAAAAAAAAGAAAAAGAAAAAGAAAAAAGATAAAGTTGGAAATGGAAAAGAAAATTGACTGTAGAAACCTCCAAGATATATACATATACACTCATATGTACACACATATACATATGTGGAAGTTGAAAGCTCGTGTGTGTAAACTTTTCTGAATATTTCCTTAGGCAAATATTGTACAGGTTCTGAAAGAAAACTACGGTTTTATACGTGTGTGTATAATATATAAATTCTTGTGTGTGGTGCAGGTGAGTGTTCAGCTTTCGTGAAGCACTATATAGGGTGGCTGTGGTGGGGCCCTTAGGGCAAAGAAAATGAGATTTTTCCTCTATGAACAAACGGCCGGACGCGAATGAATTTAAAATTAGTTTGCGCCGCCCATTTTTGAGGTTCAACTTTAACTTTTACTCTCTTATATAAATATATATATTTATTCTCCTCTACTCTTATATTTTCTTTATTCTACTACTCAATATTTGGATAATATATATGTATACATGTGAGGAAAATTTAATTTTCCATATACGTGGAAAAAATGTTTTCGTTTATGAAAAAGTTGATTTTATATAATTTTAAATGATAATTTTTATATAAAAGTCTGTAACTTTATTTATTTATTATTTATGTTTATGTATATGGACATATGTATTTGTGTATACATAGATATATATGTAGGGTGGGTAGTGAGAGTGAGATAATAATGAGTTTAGGTATTTTTTAATTATTATGAAAGATAATAAAATTTGAATATATTTTTGTGTTTGAATTCCGGAAATATTCTATCGAATTAAATGTTGCATAACTCAAGATTGAATATTTAAAAGTATAACATATATGGTCGTTTTTTGTGCGACACAGTCTGGGCTATAATTTTATATTAATATATTAGTATCTAAGAATGACGGCGCGACCATGGAGTCGGTTGGAATGTCAAAATGCTAAAAAATATCGTAAATCGATTGATATAAAACACTTATTTATTATTGCTCGCTCTTTAAAACTTTCTCATAAATATTCATCGACAAAAATATATTTTAATTTCTCAATTCTCCATCGTAACATAACAAAGAAAGAAAAAATTGCTACAATGAAACCACGGAGAAATAGATATTTTAAAATGAACAATGATGATTGAGAGGAAAAAAATAAATTGAAGACAATTTTCAATTATTTATATTTAGAATATGGAAAATGATTGGAAAAATATCGAAGGTACATTATTGTTATGTACATAGTGTATATATACACATATACTAGCTATGTATTTTATAAATAGATCTATATATCTATCAAGTGGCTGTAGATTACATGCGATTGAATGAGGGAGAATCACATGCACAAGCACACGATATTATGGTGAATTCCCTTCGTTTCAGGCGAAAGTAATGTGGAAACGCAAAAGTATATAACGAGGGTGCCCTAAAAATCCAACCAGCCTTCACTATGTATAGCTAGTATCATCATTCAACGTGTAGCAATCGTCCTCTTACAACAAAGTTGATGAGTTTTTCTTATTTTCCCGACGGAGTTTTAAAAAACGGCCGTTTGGCATGCAAGTCCGTACGCGTTCACCGCGGATTTATTTCGATTACTTTTTTTTTTTTGTATTCCCTTCGGTGCGTCCTGTACTTATCTTTTATTTCCCTACACTACTGTATAGATGAATACGTATATATATTTATGGATAGATTTTATTCTCAGTCGAATTTTTTCGCACTTTGTTTCTTATTTTAACGAGGTTAAATTTAAATTCTGATCAAACACGTTGGGATCAAAATTGTTAATGATGATCTGTGAAGGGTTAGGATATATATATAGTGGAGGATATTGTAGAGAAGTTTACTTGGAATTTTTTTTTATGTTGATTTAATATGGAAATTATGTTGAGAATTATGTTGAATTTTTTATTTATCGATTTAATTGAAAATATTTGGAGATAATTATTAAAGTGAACATTTGTTCATTATTAATTTATATTACAAGTTGCATTGAACAATTGCCCGAATATATGAAAAAATAAATTTAATTTGGCTAAAATTTTCTTCTCAATCTAAAAAAATAAATTTCACTTGAAATTTCAATTAAATTTTAATTTCAGTAAATAATTATCGGAATGGACAGCTCTAGATTCATAGATAAAAAATTTGTGTTTAAATTTTCTGTAAATTTTGAGTTGGAAAATATTAAATTTAATGGTTTGATTATAAGATTTATAAATCGTTGAATTATTCAATTGTTTTTGGAATTTATTTTCGAATTATTTAAATTTGACTCGTGTCATTGTGAGTACGTGAAATTATTGCAAGCTTTTTCAGCGTCTGACAGTGGCTATTGTTATATTATTATCAGTGAATATTTTTTATAAAATATCCCGACAATGAAGATTAATTATTTTTTCAATAAACAAAAAATTTCATATTGAATTTTTCATTGTATTTCTTGGAATAAATAAAGTTGACCAAGTAATTGTATAATTCATTAAAATATTCAACATCCACAATGTACGATAAGTTTAAATAAATAACCCCAATTTTCCACAAAATTAACGTAACAAAACAACTTAAAAAAGTGTCTAAATTTCACACATTAATTTATTAATTAATTCCACCAAAAATTTTGTATTCCAATCAACATAAAACACAATTATTCCCCTGCAAAATAATTTTCCTATTCCAACACAAACTCTTGTATTAAAATTCGTCACAAAATTATCCTAAAAAAATTTCAACACAAATTCCGAGTGGACCTTTACACAAAACTTCCCCACTGTATAAACCACACAATAACTACCCTAAAATAATTCATACAAAAGTAAACCAAGTGAATAAAAATAAATATTCAACCATTTTTTTTTCGCCTTCTGATAAAACTATTTATCTTTCTTATGAACTTTTGTGTATTAAAATAAATGGAATAATATAACCTGATATTTTATTTGTTAGATAATAAATGTACAGTCGTTTGTGAACTAAAGAAAATGTGAAATGAACAAAATAAAATATTCCAAGAGAGAGAGAGAGAGAGAGAAATGTCTATAGTTATTATTCTATTATTCATTTTTTTTTCTTTTGCTTTACGAATTTTTACTATCTCCAACATTAAATCAGTATACAAAACTCATTGCGTCCCAATCATTAAATATATCTTATACAGTATATGTATACATACATACATACATACTCATGTATATACTACATCATACATGTAATAAATGTTCCCTATTATAATATAACAATAATATATATTGCTATGACAACTGACGAACAAACAAACAAAGTCGTTTTATTCGCGCGCGAATGCGATGCATAATTGACATTAATGATCTTACATATGATAATAATAAATAATAATGACTTCAGGTTTCATATAACTATATATATACATTAATCTAGCAACCTCATTTGTCATTATTTCATTTTATTTTATTATTTTCTAGAACTTTTATCACTGAATTTTTTATTTTTATTTTTTTTTTTAGTCAAGTTAAAATTGAATTTCACATTTTTATCATTTATAATTATAATATTTTATCTTCAATTATGTTTCTAATAAATAATTGAAATAACTAATAGAAAAATAGAGAAAAAAAAATTTTTTTCAATTTATTGTAATAAATATTTTTTTATTGCTCTGAAAAATTATTATAAAATTCAAATAATGAATTATAATTTCGTATTTAATTATTATCTGATAAAAAAAAAAAAGAGGAATTATTTAAACAAATATAAATATGAAATGCTGAATATTTTCTGCTGATGAAAATAATTAATTAATATTCGTTTATTTTATTTAATTATTTAATTAATTGATTTATTAATCAATTCATTGATTTCATAATTTATTTATTGCTTTAATTGCTAACTAATTTATTCAGTAATTTTTTCATTTAATTTTGTTATCAATTTATTTATCAATTCGTTTATTGATTTATTCATCATTTTTTCCCCCTATATATTTATTTATTTATTTATTCATTCATTTATTTATTTATTGTGTTATGAGGAAGGTCTGGAGCAATCATCGTGCATTGAATGAAATATCGAATTAGTGATAAGCCATTGATATTGCACTAAAGGAAATACCGTTCCCTTGAGGCAACAATCAAAGCAAAAAATAATTTTCTCCACTCTTTATATGTATGTACATAAATATATATAAATAATCTTGGTGTATTTCATTTCGTTAAATCAGCTATTACTAATTTTATTTATTCGAATCCTTTTAGTATTTTTAATTAAACTAGAATAAATAATATAAAAATATTTATTAAAATTGTTTTATTTTTAATATTTGTTTTGTGTATTAAATTGTTGGTATTAAATTTAAATTAATTCGGTGCAGGAATGAATTGATAATGTGAGAAAGAAATGATTAATTTTAGTTTGAGATATAGAGGATAATTAAGTAATGATTTAATTAATTAATAATTTTTTAATTATAAAAATTTTTGTTTCATAATACAAATATTTTTTTTTTTTTTTGAGCTTTCTCTTCTTTTGGATTTTTTTATTGTTGCAGTGTGGAGCAAAATTAATTTTTTGGGTGTTTTTTATTGAATTTTATAATCCAAATATTTTTTATTTCTTCAGTTTCTTTCAGAAAAATTTTCATTTTCTCTTCTGAAGTTGAAAAATAAATTTTTTAAATAAAAAATTGAAACAAAGAGAAATAAATTTTAATTTATCTACAATATATATTTTATATATAATCATTGAATATATATTAATATTTATTTCTCATTGCAAATATTTCAAAATTATTCCAAGAAAAAAAAAAAAATTTTAATAAATGAAAAAAAAAAAA
>JAQQBS010000004.1:2877631-2888358 GCA_030347275.1 Microctonus aethiopoides
AAAAAAAAAAAATTTTAATAAATGAAAAAAAAAAAAATAGAAAAATTTTTTTTTCACAAATTGCATTGTATGTAAAATAATTTCCATTATTTATTTTCAATATTAAAAAACACTCCTGAAAAATACCGACACAATAGTCTGAATATGTATCCTCAATTCAATTAAAATATATAAAAAATAAATAAATAAATGCACATTTATAACAGGAGGAGTTAAAACTCAGCTATTATATTATACAGTGACGCTCCTGTTCCTGTTTGACGTCTCGATAAAATATCATGGTAATACTAAGAACCTTGCGCGTATCCTATATAAAAAAAAATGAGAAAAAAAAATATTCCATAATTTTTTTTCATTTATTTTGATGAAAATAAAGTAAAAAAAAACGACGTGCGTCCACTCGAGCGAATCTAATTCTTCGAGACAATGGAAGCAGGAGTTTAAAACGCGGTCCGACGATTAAACAGGATCAGAATGAGTGAAGGACCCCGGTAGAGAATAAGAAATAGGCAAAGACAAAGTGTATAAAAATAGAGTAAGTAGTCATTGTCATACCTGTAACAGCCGGTTGTTGTTGTGGTTGTCGCTCCTCCCACGTGGAAATTCAATTAGGATCGCTCGATTCATTCGGTTCATCCTTGTTTCGCTTTCTCTGGAATCCTGTTTCAAATATAAAACAATAAATAAAATAAAATGACGATAAAAAAACCACTCGAAGCGAAATGCATAGCAAAAAATTTTGTGTAATAGTACACGTGAAATTTGTGTTGAAATTTTTGTTTACAGAAATTTAATATGGAAGTGATGTTAATTAATATGTTTAATAACTTATTTGATAATTTAGATGAAAATATTTGTAGTTTTACAGACAAGAACTTTGTGATTAATTTCTTGGACTAAATTTCAAATTAGAAAATATTAGAAATTATATAGAAATAAATAGAAATTATTGCAAGCTTTTTCGATTTTTTTAGATAATTATTTAAGTGAACATTTGTTCATTATTATTTTATATTACAAGTTGCATTAAACAATTGCCCGAATATATGAAAAAATAAATTTAATTTGGCTAAAATTTTCTTCTCAATCTAAAAAAATAAATTTCACTTGAAATTTCAATTAAATTTTAATTTCAGTAAATAATTATCGGAATGGACAGCTCTAGATTCATAGATAAAAAATTTGTGTTTAAATTTTCTGTAAATTTTGAGTTGGGAAATATTAAATTTAATGGTTTGATTATAAGATTTATAAATCGTTGAATTATTCAATTGTTTTTGGAATTTATTTTCGAATTATTTAAATTTGACTCGTGTCATTGTGAGTACGTGAAATTATTGCAAGCTTTTTCAGCGTCTAACAGTGGCTATTGTTATATTATTATCAGTGAATATTTATTATAAAATATCCCGACGATGAAGATTAATTATTTTTTCAATAAACAAAAAATTTCATATTGAATTTTTCATTGTATTTCTTGGAATAAATAAAGTTGACCAAGTAATTGTATAATTCATTAAAATATTCAACATCCACAATGTATGATAAGTTTAAATAAATAACCCCAATTTTCCACAAAATTAACGTAACAAAACAACTTAAAAAACTGTCTAAATTTCACACATTAATTTATTAATTAATTCCACCAAAAATTTTGCATTCCAATCAACATAAAATACAATTAATCCCCCGCAAAATTTTTCTCCTATCCCAACACAAACTCATTTATTAGAATTCGTCACAAAATCATCCTAAAAAAATAATCAGTACACAAAAAAAATATAACAATAAATCATACATAATAAATTCATTAATTGTTCATCAATATAAATACATATAATATATACAGGAATGTATTTTTAAACGAATGAGAAATGAGAACACGCAGTGACCCGATTGGAAGTAGTAGTAGACGAAATGAACGGGCGTCTGCCTGTCTGTGAGCATGTCTGAACAGGATAGTCATTTGAATGGACCGTGGAATGCGACGCCCCATACACACATTTATATTTGTATATACATTTATACACATATATATACATCAATGTTATACCATTCTATACATACATACATACATACATACGTCTGACTTTATGTATATATATACAAGCAATTCCACCCACGTTAGTGAATACATAAGAACTTGTATCAGCGATGGCTACGAACAATCGATAAATTCAATCAAATGTCGGTTTTAATATTCAAGTTTACCATTATTCTCTCGCATTCCTCTACACACATACACCCACAAATATTAGTATACAAGACAAGCTTTATTAGTACATAAAGGATAGATTAAATAAATAAACAAATAATCTTTTTTATATCTTAAAAAAAAATATCACAAAATTAAAAATAAAAAAATCCCAATTAATTGCAACAAAAGAATTCTTTTATTTATTTTTTTATTCATAATGTAATTTATTTAATTATTATTGTGAATTATTTAATAAAATGGGTAGAATGTGTTATTAAAATTAGTGCAATTAATAATAAAAAAATTGAATTAAATAAATAAATAAATGTCACTCACAAACAGAGCGCGTTGGAATACGCGCCAAAGATGAATGTTTCTTCTCGCTCCTTTGGCTTTTTGGTCCTCCAATTATCCCAAAACTTTTGTCCTTCCGCTTCGGCATCGTTGTCCGCACCAACTGAGGCGGTGTGGTCAAATAAGCACCGCTTCGAGTTTTGGTTTTAGTTTCTTTCCCTTGGTCTCTAACGAAAACAGCGCGCGTGTTTACAAAGAAATGAATATACTCAAGGTATTTATTTTTATTTTATTTTACCTTCGTGCTCGTTTCTCTTTATATTATCGCTATCTGTTTTTCATTCGTTCGGTGGCGTGTAAAGAAAACAAATGAATCACAACAAAGCACTGATTAAAAATTATCACCCAACGACTACAAAAGATAGTTAACATTTACCGCAATTTAGTAGCATTCAATAAGTCGACGTGTTCAGACGTGTTCAGACTTGTTCAGACGTGAAACTTACCAGACGAATTATTTCTGTTTGTTTATATATCAATTGTACACACATCAGGACTTTTCCTGGGTATGTATTGTCTTTGTTCTATGTATAATATATAAGGAATAATGTAGAGGAATAAAAAAAATTGAGATAATTTATAGGAGAAAAATATTTTGGATTTTTCTGGCGTTAAAAGTTAGTTTGGAATATTTATCTGTCTAAAAGTTTTATTTGTATTTGACTATATATTATATTTTTTTTTTTTTTCATTCTTATCTTATTTGTTCGGATGTTGCAAAGAGAAAGATTGAATAACTCATTGATCTTCCGATATTCAATAGACAAAAAGAGAAAAAATAAATAAAGCGAATGAAAATATGCGACTCTCTCTGTGTTATTGCCAGGAGGAATATTTATTTATTGTAATGCTTTAACCACTTGAAATATACAATAGACGAATGTATATCAGTTTGTCTGTTTGAATTTGAAAAGTTTTGGGTATAAAATGAGAGAATATAAAGAGGAGAGATATACAAATAGAGCGAGGGGGAAATAAAAAATGAGAGAACGAGAATAAAAAAAATTCTGATACGAGATTGTAAAAATAAAAATTGTAAATGTGAACTCGGGTCACTTTTGAATATTATAATGACGTATTTTATCATACAAAAGTGCAACTAGTACTGTTGGGAATGATTTTATTAAATAATAATTTAAATAAATTAATACAATTTTAATTGATTTAATTTTATTTAATGTGGTTCAATGCTTTTTTTTTTTCTATTCTGTAGAGGTTTTATTTTATAGTTTTCTGATCGAGTGATTAAGAAAAGAATATATTGATTCTTCGCGTCATTAAATTTCGGTCAGATGATCACTTTTTTTTTATTTTATATGCTATTACATTTTCTCGGACTTATGTAATTGGATATTTGTCACAAAGAGATAATAAAATAGGAGTGGTTGACGATAATTTTACGATCGTCACTGTGGACGACATTTGATTGATAACAGTAATTAAATTACAGGAATTGTTATTTTATAAGTGAATAATATTTAATTGTTTATTTTCGGAAATATATTTGACGGATTTTCGGATAGTATTTGCATATGCAGACTTGTTTGAAGTATCAGGGAAATAATTGACGTACGAAATTTATAAAAAGAAAATAAAAAAAATTGTGTTTACTTAATTACGGAAATATTTTTAGATTTTTTTTTTTAATTTTCTTTTGAGATTAATTAGGTTTGATTGTGACCAATTTATTTGAGAAACATCAGGTCAAACTCCTCCTCGCCTCTGAATTCATCTGAAGCCTTCAACGATAATTTGTAGAATTCATATTTTATAGAATTATAATTTAATTTATTTTGTTTCATTTTATATTAGTTTTATTTATTTATCTATCATCTAAATGCAATGATTTTTTTCTATGATAAACAAGCAGCAACACTACGTTTTGAATAAACACATATAAAATACGATCATTCATGCATATGAATAAATATATAAAAAGAAAAAGTATTAAAAAAATATATTGATATTTGATGAAAATAGTCTTTAATTAATTACGGAAATATAGGCCTGTGAATATTGAGGTTTTATTAAAATTTTCTTGGTTTTGACATGAGGAAAATATTGTGAGCGAACGATGTGGCAATAACGCATTGAAAAATAATAAAAAAAGTGGGTGAATATTAAAAAATAAAAATATATAAAGATAATTATGTGTAGATGGAAACGTGAATAATTTGAGATTTTAGTTAATATTAGAATAATGTCTATAGAATATTCACGATTATTATTTCAATAAAATACAATTGAACTTTGGTGCAAGATAGAATTTTTTCGTTATAATAAATAATGACTAATACATTGATACGGACACAATGACATTAATTGCCAACTAATACATTAGTACATATTGAAATATATAAATGCGACTTTGCCTTCATTTGGACATTATAAATATATCCTTGTATTCACGCATTTATATAAGCTTAGTTTATGTGTATTCGTGTACAAAACGACTTTACTTGAACAAAAGTTTACCATCCCGTCCGAAAAAAAATTAAATATTATTCAAATATTATTTTCCATTCCATCGCGATTATTCTAGCCTTAATAATAAAAAAATAATATTAATAATATATCTTTCATATATAATTAACTTTTCATTCGCATTAGTTTTCTCTATAATAATCTCCACTAACTTCTCAATATAACTTTATCACATAAACTATCTCAAATTCTACTTTAAATCCTCGCACATATTTTATCATTCCCCAAATTACAAAAACGCTTTCCAATATTTATATCTTTTCCTTCTTTCAACGAATCTTTATATGCTGATTACGATAGAAAATTCGAGAACTCTATATACGAATTGTACAACGACGCGACTTCGCTGAGGAACTTCTTTCTCGCGACCCCTCGTCGTTGGGCAAATCGCCCCGATCGAGAAAGATAAATATACCCCATAGAGGGATTTTCAAGGGCTTTTTCACCCGGGAATTTTCGAGTCCACATATACTATTCAACCACTCCCCATTGCCCGGCTTCTGTGCGGTATATTCTTCCATCGTTCTTCTTTATTCTTTCCCTTTTACCCACTCACCATCTCTCTAATGTATTCACAAATCTTCGTTCTAACGCAACGTTATCATTCTTCGACCAGGCTCACATACACAGACACACACACAGACACATATATATAGTATATATATACATGCTTTCTTATTCTTTCACTCTTTTACAAATTTTTTTCTTCTTATTTTCTGTCCTCGACTTCTTTTTCCACATCCCGGTCTCGATCCTTTTTTGGCGAGGGAAGAATTCATTTCACGGCTCGACGCCCTCGCTCTTTAATACATATATGTATATATTATGTATATACATATGTATATATGTATGTGAATATATATCAGACGAGAATGCTTTGATAAACTATTTCTTTAGAATAAAAAGAATTGTCTCATTTTAAATTTCAAATTGACTAATTTATTTCGTTTGAAAATATTTTATGTCATGGATTATAAATTTATAATATATTTTTGATATTTATATATGTATATATGTATAGATATTTATTTTTTGTTGTTGAATATTTATGTATAGTTGTGGTGTATATTAATTGCAATGTATAGTTTGTGGATAGAATTGTTGAATGGAGAATTTAATTGATATTTTTAATGTGGAGGATAAAAATGTTTGAACATTTTTTTAAGTTGTTTTGTTACGTTAATTTTGTGGAACATTGGGGTTATTTATTTAAACTTATTATACATCGTGGATGTTTAATATTTTAATGAATTATACAATTACTTGGTCAACTTTATTTATTCCAAGAAATACAATGAAAAATTCAATATGAAATTTTTTGTTTATTGAAAAAATAATTAATCTTCATTGTCGGGATATTTTATAAAAAATATTCACTGATAATAATATAACAATAGCCACTGTCAGACGCTGAAAAAGCTTGCAATAATTTCACGTACTCACAATGACACGAGTCAAATTTAAATAATTCGAAAATAAATTCCAAAAACAATTGAATAATTCAACGATTTATAAATCTTATAATCAAACCATTAAATTTAATATTTCCCAACTCAAAATTTACAGAAAATTTAAACACAAATTTTCTATCTATGAATCTAGAGCTGTCCATTCCGATAATTATTTACTGAAATTAAAATTTAATTGAAATTTCAAGTGAAATTTATTTTTTCAGATTGAGAAGAAAATTTTAGCCAAATTAAATTTATTTTTTCATACATTCAGGAAATTGTTTAATGCAACTTGTAATATAAATTAATAATGAACAAATGTTCACTTTAATAATTATCTAAAAAAATCGAGTCAAATTTAAATAATTCAAAAATAAATTCCAAAAACAATTGAATAATTCAACGATTTATAAATCTCATAATCAAACCATTAAATTTAATATTCCCTACTCCAAAATTCCATACAGAAATTCAAACACAAACTTTTCATCAATAAAATTCAAAATATTTTCAATTAAATCGACAAATAAAAACTTCAACACAATTTCCTCATTAAATTTCTCTAAAAAAAAAAAAAATCCAAACACAAATTTCAAATAAACAAAATATTCTATCACACACAGAATTAAACCCATACAATATCTCCACAGAAACTCAGCTCACACACAAATCCCCCCCACTCATTCCCCACCCAATATTCCCAAATTTAAAAAAACAAAATTCAACAAATCACAAAAAAAAAAAAATAATAAAATAATAAACCAAATCTTTCAACTAAACAAATACCTACATCCATCTCCACCTACATTAAATATCCATCCCCATCCATCCATATACCCATACACACATACATACATACATTATACACACACAAACCCATCTATATACCTATAACATAAATAAAAAAAAAGTCAAACGCGCATCGTCATTCCAGGATATGAGATTTTTCACGAGGTTTTACTTGAATCGCGAAAAAGCAGTGGGTTATACTCACAACACATACAAAATACTCTTCTACACACATATACATACACTACTACTCACACACATAAACATATACACACAAATAAAAACGCGTATATACATCTACATGTGCAGCTGTGCCTTAAGAAGGTAAATTTCACGAACGGATAAAAGAACATTTATATATTATACATATTCTAATACTTATCTATATATATATACACTACACACTACACATATACGCAAGACGATATCACGTACGTGTGCATGAAGACGAGACGCAAAGGACATTATTGGATTCTCAACATTCCCGGAGTTATTAAAATTCGTAGCTCGACACGACAGAGGCAACGGATAAAAAAGAAAATTTTTTTAAACGTTTTAGTCAGGGAAATAAAGTTTAGTATATACTTATATGCGGGTATATATATGTATTTGAGTATGTGTATATATGTGAGTGTGTATATATGTGTAAAAGGTTGTGTTACTCTATGGAATATTAAAGTTTTTGATAAAACTTTTGTGACTTTTTTTATTTCTTTAAAAAATTCTCATTTTTTACATTCTGTTTGGATATAATTATTTGTTTGAATGTGTGTGTGTGTTTATTTATGTTGATTGTATATATTATGAGAGTGGTTGTATATGTGTAAGAAAATGTCTAGTGGTGTTGGGGGAAATTTTTAAGAGTGAAAATTGTGGGAATGAACGAAAGAAAATAGAAAAATTTGTTGCAAGAAAAAAAAATATAAATTGATTTTGAATTGAATTAAATTGGGTTTGATAAGGGGGTGGATGGGTGCTGATGAATTTCAATTCGTCTAGTGATGATGAAGATGAGAAATATATGTGTATTTTTTTTTTTTTTTTAAGGTGGATAAATAACCAATTCTTTTTTTTTCTCTCTCGATTTCGTGGCGTTTTTTTTTTTTGCTTTTCTCAATTCTCCTTCCCCTTCGATGAATTATCCGGTGAAGCGGAATTTTTTTTTAAATTGATTCCTTGTTGAGGTTCCTTAAAGAAAAGAGGGTGAAGATGTCTGTGTGTATGTGTAGATATTTATGTGTGTATGAAGAGATAAAAAAAAAAATAAAAAGAAAAGAAAATAAAACCATCGTGAAGTGCGATCGCTCTCAGGGTTTGATGGACATATGTAGGATTTAGTTTAAAGTTTAAAGATGGAAAGGAGGGAAAAAAAGAATGGCTGATCAGGATTAGTCGGTAGTGCGTTATTCATATATATGATGTATGTGTATGTATGTTAATGTATAAATATTAGAATATGAAGAGGATGGATGAGGGAATATAATTGTGTTTTATGGGTTTGAGAAAGATATTTTTTTATTGTTGTGTAGTAATGACGTAGGAATTTTAAAAAAGTTTTGATTAAATTACGGAAATATAGCTTGGCGAATATTGAGGTTTTATTAAAATTTTCTTGGTTTTGACATGAGGAAAATATTGTGAGCGAACGATGTGGCAATAACGCATTGAAAAATAATAACAAAAGTGGGTGAATATTAAAAAATAAAAATATATAAAGATAATTATGTGTAGATGGAAACGTGAATAATGTGAGATTTTAGTTAATATTAGAATAATGTCTATAGAATATTCACGATTATTATTTCAATAAAATACAATTGAACTTTGGTGCAAGATAGAATTTTTTCGTTATAATAAATAATGACTAATACATTGATACGGACACATTGACATTAATTGCCAACTAATACATTAGTACATATTGAAATATATAAATGCGACTTTGCCTTCATTTGGACATTATAAATATATCCTTGTATTCACGCATTTATATAAGCTTAGTTTATGTGTATTCGTGTACAAGACGACTTTACTTGAACAAAAGTTTACCAGCCCGTCCGAAAAAAAATTAAATATTATTCAAATATTATTTTCCATTCCATCGCGATTATTCCCCGAGTCGAAAAATTGGTTTACTGTCCTTATATTTGTATTCAAAATTATCCTCGATTTCTTCTTATTAGAGAAAATACCTCCTTTCCCCTTACATCCCCATGAGGTTATTAAATTATTTCACTTACTCAAATGTATACTAAAAACATTATTTGTCGATCGTAGATTGTTTTTTTAATTGCAAAAATTCTCGGATGCGTCAAAAATTATATTTTATGATTATGGAACTTTACTCGTGTAGACTATAGTTTAGAAAAATAACAAAAAATATTCAAATAATTAACCAACGAAATACATTTACATATTTTTTTTTGTGTGGAAGTATATGTATGTAAGTACTTACATACATATACACAAAAATAGATTTAATTTTTTATTGTTTATTGATGAAATCATTTCACAATATAATTGTTTTGCTATACATGTTTTTGTGAAAGAAAACTTCGCCATCTATCGGCCATATTTATTCTCAATTTTATCTTCATAAAAATAAAAATTACTCATTTTTCTATGTTCTGCATTTAGTCTCATTTAATCCTCAACGATGAGAAATACAAGAAGTATAAATGACGGAAAATTAAGACTAAAATCAGCAAGTAAATATTATTAAGAAGAAATTGAGTTTGAAATAAAATATTTGTGTGACAAATTTATAAAATGAGTAGAAATTGTGTCTAAAACGAGTATTTTACAACAAAAACCATACCAATTTTTCAACTCGAATCTAAACTTGATAAACAAATAATATAAATAATATATATCCCCAATATACAATTAATTTCTCAATCTTCAATAAGAATTCTACCCCCCTAGTAATCTCAACTAACTTTCCATCATGCGACTTTATATACATCCACTACCTTAACTCATAATTCAACAGAATTCGATGACACGGATTGAAGCATGACAATCGTTTGATTTTCTCCTCGTTTGTAAAAGAAATATATAGGGCGGATACAGACATACAATATACATATCACACACACACACACACACACACACACATTAACACACAACGATACATACAACATTTGACATCGTAAATTTAAAATTACCCCAATACCAATCGAAGGGTGTTCGATCCGCCGGGACTAATTCGCGCTCATTGTATTCACAACCCCTTTCCTCTCTTCTCCTTCACCCTTATTACCCCTTTATATACCTATACCCTTCATCCCACAAACTCCTCCTTCTCTCAATATATTCTATTTATTTATATTTCTCGCATTTACTTTACGTCCACCAATTCGCTCAAACTCATCGTTACATTTTTTATATATCATTCACTCTCCTTCATTTATTCTCATATATCTATAAATAATTCCTTTTTTTTTTTTTTC
>JAQQBS010000004.1:2895899-2909814 GCA_030347275.1 Microctonus aethiopoides
TTCTACAAATTATCGTTGAAGGCTTCAGATGGATTCAGAGGCGAGGAGGAGTTTGGCCTGATGTTTCTTAAATAAATTAGTCACAATCGAACGTAATTAATCTCAAAATAAAATTGAAAAAAAGAATCTAAAAATATTCCATCTTTCATTTTTTAAATAAAAAAAAAAATTTATTTTTCAAATTACATAATTCACTATTATACAATATTATTCCTTTGATTCGTCCTTTCGGCCTGCATCGAAATTCGTAGAGTTCGTGTTACATGTAGTTGTCATAAAAATTGAAAGAAATATAAAAAAAAAAAACAATATAAAATCTGAAACATTTTTTTTCTTCTTACAGTAAATAAATGTTTCAATTTTTATATTTGTTCCATACACATTTTTTTTCTGTTTCTATCAATCAACAAATGACATTATTTACATCCGGACGGAATAAAAAACAAAATGCTTGTGATAGTTTCAGTGGTGCAAGTAGACCATGCAGGCCAGGCTCCCTCTCAGCCTCAGTCGCGTCCTGGCCATCAACAGGTCAGTAACAACGATAGATTAACAATTATCCAATTAATTAAATAACAAATAATTCATACACAACAATATCCAACCCCTAAATCAACAACAATAAATAATTAAATTATTAAATTTAAAAAAAAAAATTCATAAACCAAATGATTCAAAAAATTTCTAATCGACATCGATTTTTATTTACTCACCACATTATTTATTATTTACAATTTATTATTTATTATTTATCAATCTATTCAGCTGTTACTTCATTTTATTCACAAAGGACAACACTACATTTAGTTCACCATAAATAAATACCCACCGACTTCCATGAATTTAGGCGAGTGCAATTAGTAAATGACGAAAAACAACCGGTGGGAAAAAAAATAATTAACGACACCTGCCCTCAACCGTCATTCTTATGTATATATAGGGTGGATGTAGATAATTGCGATCGTCTGACGAGTTCATTATCACAAAATCCCCAGTCCATATGAATTTAACGCGGCACGCGTCACTCAAAAGACTGATTACTATATACTTTTTTATATTTTTTTTTTTTACTTCTATCATTTCTCTTTTATTTTATTTTTTTTTTCCACTGTCATAAATTTATTACACTTTGTTTTTTTATTTTCAATCAACCTGCACACCAGCAGGATGTAAAATAATCCAACAACCCCTCGTATAAATATATATTATAATTATTATCCATGAAACAATAGAAATAAATTGTTGGATTTTTTTTTTCCTTCTTTTTTATTTCTTATTATTCTTTTCAAGTACCAACACGTTTACCACCGGTCTCAATAGTCTTAATTCGTATCCATGGGGTAAATGCCCCTGGTGCCCAGATTATATTTTGCATCTATATACAGAGTACACACCCCTATATACATAATAACCCTGGTATAATTTTTTTTTTCCTTCTTGAACAAGTTTTTTTTTTTACTTCTGCCACGTATAAAATTAGTCAAACCTCAAATTAGCCAGTGCACATCATTCACCCCTCTTTGTTGGTGGTGTTTGATGATGATGTGGTGAGTGTGGATGTGTATGTATAGATTGTCGTCAGTTTCAAGCGTACGTCGACGACGTTGTCACACAGTAACTCATTCGTTTTCATTCCCCTTACGCGTTTAAGGGGTTTGTTTTTAGTTAGTCTACTGTTCGGGGGTTTTTTTTTTTTTTTTTTTTTTTTTTTTTTTTTTTTTTTTGAGACCACTAGCACCCCTTGGATTCTATGCAAATGAAAGAGATTCAGACGTAAGAGGAAAAAATTGACTGGGTGGAAGAGAAATTGATAGGGAGAAAACGAGAGTTGAGAAAAAAAAATATTTAGCATGAAAATTTTTGGGTTTTCTTTTTATTATTTATTTGTTTGGTATTTTATTGTTTATTTGGAGGTTTTGTTTAGTTAGAGAGATGATTATGAGATGATGGATATTTATTTATTGCTATATTTTCCATTATTTTAGTTATTTAATTAGATTAATTGACTGGTTCAAACGTGAATTTTTTTTTCTGCTCTAACTCGTTTATGAATTTTAAGATTTTTATTATTTATTTCATTGTTTTTTTTTATCAAACTGTTGATTTCAAAGCTCAATTCAGTACAGGAGACAATCATGAATTAGTATAAATTTAATTATTGCTGAATTTTAAATTATTTAATATTATAAAATTATTTAATATCAACTAGTAAATTTTCATAAAAATTTTTTTCTTATAATTAAAATAAAAAATATATCAATAAATAAATATATTTATTCAATTCTCCAAAATTATTCTTGTCAATACACTTATATTAAACAAAATAAAAAAATTCAAAACCCTCCAAAAATAAATATAAAAAAAAAAAGAACAAGAAAAAAATCAAGCAGATCAAATAATTAAATTTTTTTCTTTCTCTCTCAAAAAAAAAAAGGCCTCAATCGTGGTTTGAAATCAATTGTAAAATGAACTCATATATACATTTATTTACACATCAACATATAAATCCATTCAAATTATACAAATAAAAAATAGTTTCGCTTTTAAAGCGAGTAAAAATAATGCAAAAATATTCTTCTCATCGAATATACATTTTTTTTATCTCGTTATAACTCTCGTATCACCATGAAACAGATCTGTGGGGCGTCACCTAGACCTTTGACCCGTGAACACACGACAAAAAAACAGCAGAAAGAATAAAACAAACTTAAAAAAAAAAAACAAATTTAAAGAGAACAAAAAAATAAAAAAGAAAAATGGTAACAACTTTGTCCCATTGTAATGCAGAATTTCATCCCTCTCTTTCTTTTTTTCTCTGTCTCTCAATCGTTGGTGACTATACGACGCTTTATACCATTGTCCTTGGTGTTTGTAACGTGGCATAAAACATCCACGAATGATAATACACCATTGAAAAAGACAGATCGTGAATATTTATCCATATCTTTTATTTTATTTTTTTATATCTCACTTGTCTTTCATCTCTCTCTCTCTCAAATCTCATTGTCATTCGTGTGCAGTGATTATTGTCCTCCCTCCACCCTTATATTAAACTGAAGACACGAAGAGTAAAATAAGAAATAAAATTAATAAAAAAATAAACAAAGTAAAAATAAATTAATAGAAAAACAAAAAAATTTTCTATCATTTCTTTCTTATTATTTTTTTTTCTCTTTATTCTTTTATATTCATCCCCTATTTTTTTTTTACGTTATCAATCAGGGACGTTAAATCCACCTTCTCTCCTTACTTTATTACCCCCTTCTGAATTCACTATATTTTTTTTTTTTCAAGACACAACGCACAACCAAATAACGTATCGACTAAACAAAGTGTCACTGGGCAAAGTGACAAGTCGCTTTGGCATGGCGTGAAAACGATCGGCTTCTTCTCTCGTGTGGTAATCGAAATTCGCTCTTCCTTCCACTCTCTTTACAATATATATACGTGACTATTCGTTTATTACGTTGACTGTCTCGCGGTCGTTTTACTGTGTTATTTATGTACGCTTGAAGAATCCCATTTCCATTGGTCTGAACCAAGACAATTTTTTTTTCGTTTTATTTTCCTTTTTCTTTATATTATTTTTTTTTTTCTTTGGTCTCTTCATTTTTATTTCGCGCTATCACGACCCAACTCACTCGTTGCACGCCCATATTTATTTTGTAGTTCGTTTATTCATGATGACTATTTTATGAAAATCGAATTTAATATTTAGAATTTATTTTAAAGAGTTTTTTTAAAGTGTTTTCAATGACTTGTGATGATGTTGAAGGTTAAATCAACCCTTGTTTGTAGGCAAATGTATTTTAGATAGTAATTTTTTTTTTTCTTTTTTTTTTTATTGCTTTTGACGAATAATCATGTAATGATAACGTAATGAAAGTAATAGCGGTGGGTCTATGTATATTTGAATATGCGAAGTGAAATTATCGAGAGCTAGGGGTGGAAGGAATAGGAAAAAATATAAAAATAAAAATAAAGATAGCACACACATGATGATTGAACGTGAATTTTTAATCCTCAAAAAGGCTCACGCAAACTCCCCTCAATGATACTTTTCCATTATTTTTTTTTTTTTCTACGTATTTTCCCCCTGCGTTATGTACAAACTTTCTATATATTTATAAATTATTCATGTATGGATTGCAACAATTTTTCCATTTCTCCAAAGTGCCAATTTTTCCTTTGTTAGCTTCATATTTTTTTTATTCTTTTTTTTTTTTTTTTTTTTTTTTTTTTTTTTTTTTTTTTTTTTTTTTATGATTTTTTTGTGTACTTTGGAAATGGGATATTTTTTTTATGATTCTGAATCATTTAAATTGTTGATTAGAATGTTGAAAATATATTTTTTTTTTAAGATTGAAATTTAATTTCTGAATTTGTTAAATTTATGATTTAGGTGAATTTTTGATTTTTAAAATTAATTAAATAAATAACGAAAAATATTTGTAATTGACATTTATACTATCATGAAAATTCGAAAATAATTAGTGAATGTTAAATAAAAAAAAGAATAATTATTTTTAAAATGATTTATTATTTATATTTATTTTTAATTTTTTTATTTATATTTATTTTTTTATTTATTTATATTTATATTTATATTCATTTATATTTATATTATTTATTTATATTTATAATTTTTATAATTTATAATTTAGATTTATATTTATAATTAAATAAAAATTTATAAGAATTTTAATTACTAAAATAAAAAATTTATAATGATCGATTGAATTTAAACATTTATATTGATACAAAAAAAAATAATAATAGAACAATTCCCCCTAAATAATTTCTCCCTTATTATTTAACATTATCCAATCGCATCGATTTTTTTTCCATTCCATAAATTCACCCCAGGCTTTTTTATCTTTAGAAAAAAAAGAAAAGATATTTTTTTTTTATTTATTTATTTTTTTTTCAGTGTGTAAACCCCTATGTACTTGTAGGGTTATTAACGGAGTTAGAAAAAGAGGGTTGAAAAAAAAGTCTGGACATTAATACCGTGACCATAAATACAAAAGACTGCATTTTCTCACCCTTAATATCCCCATAGATGATGCTAAAGTCAATGCAACTGTCTATTTCCCCCTTAATTCACAGCTTTTATATATTAATGTACACGTATAGGGGTAGCTGGGGCAAAGTGGAGCACTCAAAGAAAGTGAAATTGTTGAAATAAAAATCAGCAAATTGTGAAAAAAAAAAATTATTTATATTTTTAAAAATTATTTACATTTTTAATAATTATTTATATTTTTAAAAATCCATTTATGTGAATAAAACAAACAAAATCTCTTCATAAATCTTCTAAAATTAAAAAAATTATAAAAATAATACCACCCAAAAAAAAAAAATCAAGAATTAATTATTTCGACAAATATTTTATACTAAATTCTTTTATTTTTATCTACATTTCACTCTTATTCAGAGGGTATAATATAATAATCTATACGCCCAACACAACTACCCCCTTCTTCCCAACATCATCCCTCAAAAAAAAATAAATAAAAGGGCGTTAAATTAATTAATATACTTTTACGTTGATGCAAAACTTAAATAAAAATTTTTCTTTTCATATATAAAAATAAAAATCGATCGTAAATTAATTTTTTAAATTCAACTACTAACATACACACCCATCCATATACATAATAACACACACATATAAATGTACATATACCTAGCGCAAATATAAATAAATTTATACTTCAATTAATATAAATTTTTTAAAAGAGCAAACGAGAAATATTTTTGGATATTTTTTAGAAGACAGGGAGAACCTAAGAAAATCTACCCCTTAATTTTTTTTTTATGTATACATATGTATGCATGTTGGATCTATGTATCTATATATATATATAGATGTATATGTATATGTTGCCTTGGGGTTGATAATAAAAAATAACTAAGATATACGTCGAGGTTGCGATGGCCCTTGGGGCATAACTTTGCTAATGTACCTTTACGAAAACCTATATTCCCACCCTCTTTTAACGTATAACCCAACCCCATACATGTCCCAATATGTATAGATATAGTTACTGATAATTCAACCCCATGCGTTATGATCATCGGGAATAAATGAACCAAGAAAATGAGGGAAAAAAAAATAAATTGTAGTTTGTATGAGAAAAAATTTTTTTGTTGGGAGGAAAATTATGTTTTGAAGATTCGGATATTTTTTATGTTGATGGTGAGTCAGGGAGGTTTTGAATAATTTAATGTTGAAGGAAAAATTGAGGTTGGAAATAATTAAAGAAATTAATTTTTTAATTTGAAAAAAAAATTTTTTTTTTTTTCGTTGTTTATATATTTATTAATTTTTTTTCTCAGTGTTGAATGGAGTTAATTTATAAACAAATTTTAATATTGCATTAGAGACTGCTGGAATGAATAAAATGTTGATAATAATTAAAAAAAAATTAATTTTCAAATTTGAAAAAATATTTTTTTTTTTATTATTCGCGCATATATTTTCGCAGCATTGAAAATAATTGATTCATAAACAAATTACAATATTTCAATAAAAACTACTTAAATAAACCAAAATTTTAACAACAATTGAAAAAAAAAAAATTTTCAAATTAAAAAAAAAAAATTTTTTTATTATCAAGACATCAATTAATTATTTTTCTCAACCCCGAAAATCCTCTATCCATAAATAAACAATAACATCACACTATAAAACCAACAAAATGAACAAAACCCCAAAAAAAAATATAAAAACAAATTAAATTATTTTGTCAATTACCAAATTTTTTCATCATTAATTTCCTCTTTCACATTCAACTCTAAACACTCTAAAATACAAATAAATAATTACACATAACAATCGTATCCACACAATTACACACTAATCAGAATGCTAATATCCAATATTAAACCATAAAAACAAATATCCAAAGATAAAATAAAATAAATTAATTCAACATATCCATTTTATATATCGTAATGCGAGGAAAATTGGTGCTTGAATGTACGAAGATTTTAGATGAAAATCTTCTTTCATTACATAGCAATTTGCGAATATAACAGGCACTCACAAAATGCCAAACGAAAAAAAAAAAATAAATAAAACAAAATAACCAAAAAAAAAATCCATATAAATATACATTAGCTCCATCGTTTTTCCGCGTGGGCCAATCTCAATGTTAATTACCACAAGATATATAATACCGCGCGCATATTGAAGAATAAGAGGAAAGAAAAGCCGACGTGGCGTACGGAAAAACGAAGGAATAAAAGTAATAAATGTGAGTTATGTCAGTCGTTAGATAGTTGAATCTCAGTATTCTGTGGCGCGCTCCGTTAATATCTTCATTACTAAATCATTTCTCATACTCTTTTATTTAATTTTTTTTCTCTCTTTCAACCATGACATAGTTTATATATTTGTCTTTTACTATCATTATTACCCTCTCTATGCCGCGTGTGCACACGCAACGTGGCCATTTTCCTCAACCCCCTCAGTGTCGTGTGCACATTTTCATTTCAGTGTGGTCTTCTTCACCGTATTACCACTCAGTGGATATAAAATATGGAATACTGACGCGTCCAGACTCGTTTAACGTCGACAAAAATATACTTGAATTTTTTTTTTTTTTTTTGATGATGGGTTGTATTGTCCTATTGGATAAGAGCCATTTTTGCACAATAAATAGAACACTTTTTTTATTTATTGGTACTTTTAAATCATTTTAAGACACAGGATATTTATTTTTATTTTTATTTATATTAATGAAATTTAATTTATTTAATTGAAGGTTGAAATAATTTTTTTATTTTGGTTTAGAAATTGGGGGTGGATCTTTTGCTTTATTGAGAATTAGAGGAGATTTGTTTAGATAGGAAGAAGATAATTATTTAAGTAATTATTTAATTTTTTAATTATTGAGAAAATTTTAATAAAATATTTGAATTAAATAATCAAAAACGATTTTTAATTCATTGATTTAATTTTTTTACGATAAAATGAATGAATATCTGCGTAAATAAATTGTTAATTTATAATAATTATTTAATAATGTACGAAATTTATTCAATTTAATCTTGGATTAATTTTATATTTTTAATTTCAATATCATTTACAAATTCATATTTATATTTTTCTCTCAACGTTAAAAATTATTACAAAGATTTTTTCTTAATTTTTAACATAAAAATATATGAACGTTGAATTATATATTATTTATTAATAAAATTACTCAATAAGACAAATTAATATATTAATATAAAAATTAAAAATTACCTAAAAATTTCTACAAAAAAATTAATTTTTCCACTGCTGTCAAAGTTTAATATTTAAATTTTCTCCCACTGTGAGAATTATACAAAACAAGTTTATTCATTTATTTATTTATTTATTTATTTTGTTATTTATTTATATATCAAAGGAATTAAATGCATTTCTTACTGATTCGTGAGTGAGGTCGTGACAGACTTGACACGTAGCAATAATTCACCAGACGTTCAGTCAAGTCACAGAAACACTGTGCATATAAATGTACGAAAATTCGTGGATAAATAAATGCACACATTCTTACTTAAATAAAATAAATATATAAATACATCCTGGACATTATTATCAAATTAAAACCATTACATAATCCTCGTTGAATACATTTCAAAATTGAAAATAAAATAAAATAAATCATTTAAAAAATTGTTCGTTTCTTTTTTTTTTTTTTAATTTAATTTGAAAAATCGATTAGAATGCCACGAGATTTATGTTCATTCGGAGGGAAAATAAATAATAAAACAACGCAAATAATTTAGATTTGTATGTATGCATTAAATGTGTAAATATATATTTATACATATACAAGTTAAGATCGTGCATTTGTTGCAGAGCAGGTCTGTGCGCGTTTGCCACGATTGGAATAATATACAATGCTAATTTTTACGTTTAACATTCGTCACGAGAATGCAGGAGCGCGGACTCGGTGGATATCGTTTGTCCTGGGGCAAAAATTTTTTGGAGTCTTTATATATATAATTTATATGTGTATATAAGTACATGTATGTATATATGTATGTATAAATGTTTTTTTTCATTTGGATTCCGCGAATTGAACGGCGGAAAGTTTAACAACCTTACTGGAACACGTGTTGATTTTTAATTTTTATTTATATTTTTAAATAATGTCCCAAAATTTACGGAAAAATTAACACGGCATTGCTTGAAATCTTGCGTGAATTTTGGGACATTATGAAAAAATTATAAAAATTGTATGAATTTTTGGGACACAATAGAGAATGGTCCAAAATAGTATAAATTTTTTTGGGACAATGTGAAAGATGTCTCAAAAATTACATGAATTTTTGGGACACAATAGAGGATGGTCCAAAATAGTATGAATTTTTTGGGACAATATGAGGAATGTCTCAAAAATTATATGAATTTTTGGGACACAATAGAGAATGATAAAAAATAGTATGAATTTTTGGGACAATATGAGGGATGTCTAAAAAATTATATGAATTTTTGGGACACAATAGAGAATGGTCCAAAATCAAATAAATTTTTTTGAGACAATGTGAAGGATGTCTCAAAAATTAAATGAATTTTCACCAAGCTATGAAAAGTGTCCCAACATTTTTATGAATTTTTGAGCCACTATAAAAATTGTCCCAAAATTTTTTTAAATTTTGGGACACTTTACTTATTTTTTTTTCTTATTCAAAAATATTGATTTTTGTTTTTTTTTTTTGTCAATATTATTTTTATAAATTAATAACAATATGAAAGTAAAAAACTCCTAGACAAATCCACAAATTAATTATAAATTTTCAAGTTCAATTTTTTTTTATTCACACATAATTAATATAATTCAACAATATCAATAATAACAAAAAAAAAATGCAAATTAAATGATAATAAAAAATCGTAACAAAGTATTTAATAACAGTTTAACGAAAATAAGCAATTAGCCGCGCCCTTTACGATTTGGCAGCTTTATACAGTGTGTCTTTCACAAATAAGCTCCAATCAGAGGGTGTAAAACAACCGAGGGAATAATTAATTAACGCGCTCAAGCACTGTATTAAATTTAGGGTGTAAACGAGTTGGAACTGGCAAATGCGGGAACAGACAAGTTTAAAACATTGAGAGAATGAGCGAAAAACGTAAAGGGAGAAAATGAAAAGCTCAACGGAGACGTTTTTGGAGCGTTTATCAAGCATTTTACTGGCAATGTGGCAACCTGTTGCTCAATAGAAGTGAGAGGAGTATTTGTGAGGTGAAGGAAGTCAAAAGTGTTATGGGGAATGAGCGTGGCAATGAAACAAAAAAAAAAAAAAAAGGGTGCAAACATTTTCATCGTGATCTTTAATGAGGTCTTAATGAATTAAGTCAGTTGTGGCTTTATTATCTTGAGCTTTTATTTTTATTTATATTCATCAATAAAAAAGAATTTTATTTTTTACTAAGATTTTTTTATTTGAACCACAATGTCATATTCAATTATTCATAACTATTTTTTTAACAACTTAAACATAGAAAAATATGGTGCTTTTTTGTGTGCCAAAATCCGTTCTACAATGTTTGTCCTTATACATATATGTTTAAAATCAAATTGAAAGCTCTCATAAAGCTCGAAACAATTAAACTTCCAATAAGTCATCAATACTTTATATCAATAACAAAAAATTTTTTATTAATATATTATTTTATATCCACTGTAAAATAATAACAAAACAATTTTTATTAATATATTTTATTTCAAACTAAAGTATAAAATGATCCTGTATTTTTTATTTTTTTATTTATTCCAGTTTAATGTAAATAACCCTTTAATAAACCGTCAGCTTTAAAGTCTTTTTTACCCACCTGGCAGTAAAGTCTCATAATTGTCTTGGGCAAATCACGGCGCACCCTTCGGACATGCAAATAACTCTAGGGGTTAGTTAGCTAATGGGAATTGTCGGGCAGGGGTTTGTGGCGCGTAAACACCACAGACCACCACCGAGCAACTGAGTTAATTCATTAAGGGGATTTGATGGGTTAATTGCCAGCTCACAGCATCACATTAAGATAAATGTCTGTGTATAAAGTGTTTAATAAATATTTATATTAATAAATACATCAGAATTTTATGTTGATAGCCGATAAATAATTAAGAGCTTTTTATTGACTTGTTATGAATTATATTTATACTGTTTTAGAAAAGATATAAAATAAAATACAATAATAATTAAATCATAAAATATCGGCAGCTTCTTTCAAGCTATATTAAAGCTTTCAATTTGATTTTAGTCATATATATGTAATGAAAGAAATTGTAGAGCAGATTTCAACGCACAAAAAACGACTATTTTGATATATATTTCATTTAATATAACAATAATTATGAACAATTTAATATGACTAAAAAAATTTTGTATTATTATTGTAAAATGTGAGCGAGTTATTTGAAGTTTCTTTCGAGCTTTATAACAGCTTTTAATTTGATTTCAAATATTTCTATGTGAGAAAAGAAATTATAAAAAACTTAACTTCTATTTCCTCATATTTATATAACAATACAACATTTTTACTTGTCACTATTTCCCTCAAAACGTTGAGAAAATAAATAACGAATAAATTTTCTATTCTCCCACATTAATTTTTTTTTATTTCTATTCTCATTTCAAGTACTATTTTTTTTTTATCCTTATCCGGTATAAATTATCATTTGTACTAATATAAATCTAGATGTTTTCATTTATTTTTTCCGCTCTCATGATGGTGAATAATTGAAATGAATTCATTTAACAAAGTGTTAATATATTCAGGCATTTTTATTTCAATATTATTTCACTTATTTCTTTTCCTTCATATTATTTCCGGTATAAACGAGGGGTCACAACGATTTAAATTAAAGTTTAATTAGTACAATATGTTTAACATAAAGTTTATAACATCACAATCAAAAATTTATTATTCACATAATCGTCACGATCTTTTATTTAATTTTATTTAATACACCCTCATTCTTTAAATATTTTATTTATTTTTATATTTTGTATTTCATTTTATTTTACATCACGTGCTGTTAACTCTCAACCTTTTTCTCCACCTTCGTCACCTTCTTGCAACATATATATATATATATATATATATATATATAGATATATATATGTATGTATTATACACGATGTGGACACGATGAGTCGAGGCGTGAAAGAGCGATGAGATAGTCAAGCTTCTTGACCACGTGCGATTTTCAGATCCGCCCCACTTATCTCCCCCTCAAGATCTTTCCACTGTACACACTCGTATAACACGCGCGGACACGTTTTATACACGTTCATACATGTTTTATTACATAATCAAGGGTTGTTTTACTACTTGGAAAAGATTTTCAATAATACTTTTGGCATAAATCGTTGCGATTTTATTTTCAATTAGATGATTTCTTGGATTTTTATAATTTTTTTCAGTCATTTTTACATCATTTTGATGCATTGTTTTTATTTATATAATTATTTTGTTTGATTTTTATAAGGAATAATTGTTAAATATGATCGAAAATATTATTTGTGATTCTGGGAAATTAATTGGGGTTTTATTTTCTTTTTTGTGATGGGTTGTGATGGGAACGGGGTGAATGGAGGGTGATTAGTAAATTAGAGGGCGTGGGGTGGATTAATGTGAATGGAGTTATTTTGAAGGGTTGAAAAAAATAGGTGGTGATGTAATAATTATTTATTGTTACTGGTCTTTCTTCTTCTTCGTGTTGTTTGTTATAAAGTGTGAGGGAGTTATTGGTAGTTTGTTTCGAGCTTTATAACTGCTTTCAATTTGATTTTTAATGTATATTCGTAAGGAACAAAATTGTAGAACGGATTTTAGCGCACAAAAAACGATTATATTTTTATATATTTCAATTGACAGAAAGATAGTTATGAACAATTAAATATGATGAAAAAATCTTCGTTATAAAGTGTCCATCAGTTATCAGAAACTTATTTCAAGCTTTATAACAGCTTTTAATTCGTTTTAAAATTATATATTTGTTTGCTTTTATTTGTTTATCGCTTAGAAATTCCATGTCAATTATTAATTAAAAAAAAAAATGATCACCACCCAAAAGAACAAAATGAAAAAAAAAGAAAATTAATTTTAAGAATAAAAAATAATTTCTTTAGAATTATTTTCTTCCAATTAATCCAACGAGATAATTCAATTGAATTAAACACAAATAGAGGGTTCGATGAGACAAAGTGAGATAAAAATAATAAGAAACAATAAAAAAAAAAATTATTGTCATCGTTAATAAAGAGAACAAAAAAAAATAAAAAAAAAAATACTGTGAAAGAGAAAATGAATATTAAAATCTCCAACTTTTTTTCCTCGATTATTTCACTTATATATTTCTATATACAAATTTTTTTTTGTTCTTGTCTTCAAGAAGGGAAGTTAGGAAGTGGCAAAGTCTTATTGTTTGCTCGAGGTTTTCAGGATCTTTTCTAATTAGAAAATTCCTCGCGACCCTTCACCACTTTATTTACGTATATAAATATTCCTTATTTCTTTTCTTCATTATTCTCTACGACTTTTCTCGGTTATACATACATATATAGGCTGGTAATAAGAGAAAAAAAATGAGAGCATTGAAGAATAAAATAAAGAAAAGGAAAAAATGAGTCAAACCTTTTTATTATACCAGAAACGAAACAAGAGAATAAGATATTGGCGCGGTAATTATTATTCAAATATTTTCCTTTGCTCGCATTAATATTTACAATGCTCCCTTATTTTTTATACATATATATACATATATTCCTATGTATAGATGTAATAAAGAGATGGGGGAATCGCGGGCGAGTGAAAAGACGGAAGGAGAAAAGGGAAAAAAAAAAATATAAGAATAAGTGAATGTAAAATTTTTTATTTTTTTCTTCTAGTTAATTCTTTTTTTTTTTT
>JAQQBS010000004.1:2932119-2953363 GCA_030347275.1 Microctonus aethiopoides
AAAAAAAAAAAAAAAAAACGATAAGAAAAAGAAACTTGCAATGAAGGTGGCGGTGACGATGGCAGTAGTAGTGAAGCTTTTGAATCGCGGAATGAGGGGCGCTATTGATTCTTCTTTTAATCTCATCGTGACCCATCCCATGAGGAGGAATAAACCGAGGGCACAGAAGAAGGTTGGAGAGAAGGTTGCAAGAAGAAAAGAAGGAGAACTTTAAGAAAGTGGGAAAAGAACGTTTGGATCGTTGAAAACTATTGCATAGTCAAAAAAAAAAAAAAAATAAGTTTGTTACGGAGGTTTAGATGTAATGTGTATGTATGTATGTATGTATGTGTGTGTGATAATAGTGGGGATACATTGTAGAGGGTTTGTTGGACGAGCGGGGGGTGAGTTAGGTAAAAGAGGGCGGTTTTTACTTATTTGAATGTGTCGTCGCGCGTGCCGAGACAAAAACAGGAGGGAATTTCATGAAATCGATGTGGTGTCCCCTCAAGTTCTTTTAACCTCCCTTTCACCTACCACCCCTTTGGCTATGTCGTTATTTTCTTCTTTCTACATTTCATTCTTTCTTTCAGTTAACTGCTTTTATGTATATACATATATGGATGCAAATTTCTAAATATATATTTATTTACAGAGCTTTTTTTTTTCAAATTAGGTATCCACTATTGGTAATTTTGGTTTTGTTGAAGATACAAAAATTTTTGTATTACCAAACTTTGAGGATTTTCAACGCTCTTTAAGGTGGAAGAATGAAAAAAATTATTGTGCATTGCAATTTTGAGTTTGGGCGTAAAATATGGTTTTTTTGAATTTGAATTTTTCTATATTATATTTTTTTCTGTTAAAACTTTAAGTTTTGAATAAAAAAGCTTATAAGAAATTTTGTCTTAAAGTCAAAAATAACAGTGATGTCACAATTTTTTGAATAAAGAGTGTCCAAAATTTATAACTACTCATTTCGAATATCAAATAATAATCTTAAACATATTAATATATTTTTCAAACAATTAATTCATATTCAAAAAAAATTAGTTATTATTTTTTGCAAATATTTTCTATTTATTCCAAACAAAATTAACACTAATTTCAACTGACATTTATTCATTAAATATATTCCCAAACAATTTTTTTCCACCGTCATTAAATATATATTTCAAAAAGTGTTTCATAGCAAACAAAATACATAATAACTATCCATATAAATTTTAATTTATTGAATTTAAACGGAATAACATACAAGATACATGTGAGTATATTAAATCTTTACATACAGGGGTGGCCCAATACACACATATATATAAATACATATACATAATATATACAAAATACATACATATATAAAAATAAAATGCGGGAAATGCAATAAGCGTAACGCAATAAAATTCCGCTGACTCTCTCCTGTTATATTCTTCCTCGATTCACTCTCCCTCATCTTCTCTCTCTCTTTTTCTCTCCCCCTCTCTATATATCTATCAGTCATACACGCATTCACATGAAGATATATACATATAAATATAATAAATATGAGTATTCGTTCATCCCCTATATAGTTAGCTTGATGTAACTGTATTTTTTTCGTCTTCATTTCTCAACTATTTTTTTTTTTTGATTTTTTCATTTTCTTCTTCTCGTTTTTTGTCTCTCACCACTTATTATTCACCTCCTCCATTACATTCTACTACAACACAGCGCAAAATTTTGTATTAGAGTCCACTCATTTAATATGAGAATAATGTACGTATGTGTTTGTGTAGATATTAAAGAGAAAGCAAAAGTGAGAAAAAAGAATTCACAAAGATAAAGAACAAGCATAGGGGCAGGATATTGATTTTTTTTATTTTATAATTAGGGGCGCGCACCCCTTGGCTGCCAAAAAAACACGTCACCCATACCCTTATATATATAAAAAAAAAAAAAAAAAAAAAAAAAAAAAAAAAAGAAGAAGAAAGAAGAAAAAATAAAATAAAGAGTGGAAAAGACGAAGAGAAAAATGAAACAACCCCTCTTTGCCCAGTTGCTTGGCCTCCTGTTACCTACACCATTATATATACCACCACCACCACCCCCTGTATGCAGTACGACAGACGTCCTAACTTAGCTCTTCATCCCCCTAATTTACCATCCATCCCTCTCTCTCCTATTTATTTAAATGCACACATCTCGATATTTTGCCCCATTGCGATCGACAGTCGTCAATATTGCGACGAATGCATTATGAGGGGTTGAAAAAATACTAAAGCAGTCACAAGTATCATCCCCTTGGGTAACGATTGAGTCTATAGTGCTTGCGAGCCAACGAAAAATAAACAAAATATAAAAACTATATTTATATTAATCTATGCAAAAGTAAAATAATGAAATGTAAAAAAATATTTAAAAAATTCTTTATGAACTCAAGTGGAATATATTTATCTTGAAATATTTTTATTATCCTGCGGTTTCGCCCGACCGCATCCGCAACACGCGCGACGTGTCGATAAAGCAACCCCCCAACGAATGAAGGAAAGAAAAAAAGAAAAAAAGCTCACGCGCTTGAGAGCATAAGTGTGTAGATTGACAACGCAGCGCTCTTTCTATTTTTCTCTATTCTCCGCACATACAAATACATATTTATATAGTACATATGTATATGTATATGTATGTATTTGGGGATGAATATAGAGATTTTATATAGGGTTGTTCAGTGACGATACACGAAAGCTTAAGCAAAACGCGCCTGAGATTTTAAGATTCGCGAATTTCTTCACGATGCGACGTTGCCGCGAAGACGCAGGAACAAACCAGTTTGAACACGTTGGGGATGGAAAATTTGGGGGTAGAAAATTGAGAGAGGGAGAAATGTAAGTACGCACGACAAGAGATACGCAAAAGGAAGTGTATGTATCTAATTTGTATTTGTGAACAAAAAAAAATGAAAAAATAAATTAAATAAATCATTAATAAAAAAGCTTTCGGAAAGGGAATGATTCGACTTGCGAAGGAAGTTCATTGCATTTTTGGTGAAATAGAAAGAAGAGTACGGGCAAAAAATGGCGTACAGTAATATCTCCTTTTTGTTTTTTGATTTTTTTGATTTTTGTTTCCTCTTTGATTTATTATTTTTTTTTCTTCGTACTTTGTACTGGAATTTTTTGTTTTTCATGTCTTTGTTGTAAATGTCAATCCTTTAGCTGTTTTGTGTGTATCAACTTGTTTTTGAAAAACTTTTACGTGAAAAAAAGTAGAGTAAAATGATTGAAAGTGTAAAAAAAAATTTTTTAAATTAAATTTTTTTAATTTATTTATTTTCTGTTTAATGTATGAGGATTCATTCAAAGTTTGAGATTGTTCATAAACATGAACAATCGCCGAAAATATCAAAATAATTTAATTTATTAATTAATATTTTCTTAACATAATAAATTACCAAAATAAAACTATCAAAAAAATTATATCACTCATTTCCCAATTTTATATCATATCTAACGACTCCATAATTATCATAAAAAATAAATATCATCATCAAATCCACCATAAAAAATAATAAATAACGAAAAAAAAAAAAAAAAACAATAAATAAAAATAAAAAAAAATTAATTCTCAATTATTTTCAAAGTATACCATTTTACCCCGTCTTTCTCTGTACATATATAATATAAATATATAAATACATATACAAATACACTCCATCTTATATACATTTTTCTTCCTCTAAAAAAATTCTTTCTTCACATTTCTCACATGCACATATGAAAATCAATTCGTATATAAACATATACAAATACCATCGCGCATTTATTTAAACCCATACACAAATACATAGTGTCTATGTACACATATGTACACACACATATATATAATGTATCAACACATGCAAATTGTCCTTGTGTGTCACACGAGCGAGTGTAATATGCAAAGACCCGCCCTCGTGTTGCCATAGAAACCACGAGCAAGTCGAGACGTGTATATGCACGTTACCTACAGGACTTTTCCATATAATAGTTATATACACGTATGTGACGATGTATATAGATATAGAAACGTGTTTGGACAGGTATATAGATGTATGTTGGATGATGGAGAAAGGAGAATTCTCAAGAGGGAGGAGGTGAGTGCTCAAGGGGTAAATAAGTAGTAGGGAGGATGTGAAAATAAGGGGAAGAGAGGTAGACACTCTTGGAAATTTGTATAACTACCCCCAGCGTCGTTGGCCGAAGGATATTTTTATCTGTGTGTGTGTGTGTGTGTGAGGGGGAATGGCCGAGGAGGGAGAAGAAAAAAGGAGAATTTAAGGAACGTGAATGGGAGGATGGTGAGTACAGTTCACTCTTTTGCAAGAGAGCATGATGGGGGTCCACACATCGATCCATATGTAAGGTTGTTATGTATGAGAAGTTCCATTTGTGATGCTAAGTATTTATGTAGATTGAGTGTCCACCATTGGTGAGTTTGTTATTGTTGAGGATATAAAATTGTTTGGATTAGTGGGCTATTAGTAAAAATACTATTTTTATTGGTTTTTTGAAATGGGAGAATGAAAAGAAAAATTATTGAGTATTGAGATTTCGAGTTTAAATGCGTGAATTGGAATTTATTAAATGGAAACTTTTGGATATTATATTTTTTTCTAGGGAATTCAAAATTTGGGAAGACATTTTTTGCAAAAAAAATTTTTGATTACCGAAAAATCGAGTTGAAGTCGAAAAAATAATTTTCTTGTGTTATTTATATGAAAAATCGAATTTTTGAATTTGATAAGCCTCTAATTAACTTTGAATTTTTATCCCAACGGGAATATTTTTATTTTTATTTATTCATTTTTTCAAAAATGAAACTAAAGATACAAAATTGTTCAAATTATCAAACAATTAGTAGAGGAAAGGATGCAAATTTGGAGTACCACTTTTTAAAAAAATCGTATATTAATCATGGGCCAAGAGATAAAAAAATAAGAACCACATGAAATGTTAGAGAAACTTATATTTTATTTAAATAAAAAAAATGAACAGCTTTGGATTATTATAAATAGGATAAATTTTGGTTTAATCATAAAATTGCAGATTGGCGTGGTTTAACCAATGTGAATATAATTTGGAATAGTGTATTCCAAATTACAATCACTTAAATAATCAACTTTAATTAACTATATAAATATCTTTAAACTTAAATCTCAACTATAAAATTTAAAAAATTCAACTTCAAGCTTATATCTAAATCAATTATATTTTTTGTAGTCTTTGCAATAATCACAAACGTAGCAACCTGAGCCATATTCCAAATTAGCAACATAACCATTTGTAACCTAAAATATTTTTATCATTTTGTGTTACGAATAATTTCTCAAATATGGCTGCTTTTAAGCGATGCTCAATTTGTTAATACTCACACTACGTAATACCGGTATTCGTTAATGGATGGCGTTTTCCTATACTTTTATAATATAATATTCAAAATTTACCAGCAGTATTCAAAATTAGCAATCCTTTCCACTATTTTTAACGTTATTTTTGACTCTAAAAAAAATTTCTTGTAATCTTTTTTCTTCAAAACTTGAAGCTCTATCAGAAAAAAATATAAAATACAAAAGTTTCCATTCAAAAAAAATCATATTTCACATCCAAACTCAAAATCCCAATGCTAAATTATTTTTTTCATTCTCCCATCTTAAATAACATTAAAAACACCAACATAATTCCCTAATTTTCACAATTTCATGCTTCCAACAATGAAATCCTCTTCTTCCAAATCTCCACTATCCATTTCAAAAATTCATCATCCAAACAAAAATCCCAATTCAAAACAAAAAACCTCAATGAATCTCAAACCCCCAACTATCATTAAAAACTTCAACCACTTCAATCCCAATTGTTAAGCTCCAACCACCACTATAAAGCTCTCTCCTTGCACAACATAGAACCACCTCATTCTCAACCTAATCTCCAAAAATCTCCATATCCATATCAACCAACAAAAAAAAAAAAAAAAGCTCCACCTGGAATACGAACGTGCCATTGCGAAGTGGTGAATAAAACCCCAATGAAAATCGTAATCATAAATGCTAGATACGAAAACAGAACACCAAGATAAAGCAAGAAATAAAGATCATAATACCAGCTCGTGAAATAGTCAGTAGAAGTTTGAAGAGAATACTATTAAACCCATTTTACTTCAGTTACAAGTCACATTTTCCTCTGTATTACCATATAATATAATATGTTCATATGAACATTAAAGAACAACTAACATTCATGCACATATATACATAAACATATACATTTAAATGTGCACGTATATATCCAGAAGAAATGTATATTTTTAAACTACTTACATATACCTACCCAAACGATAACGTAATATTATGAACGATGAAGATCTTTGTGTGCTTTTACATTTACCCATCATACACACATACAGAGAAAGAAAGTCTCTCTCAAACTTCACATATATATATATACATATATAAGTATATATTTATGTTATACATGTCTTTTTTCCATCATATTTACTGCATGACGATATGAGCGCGCCGAACAAGTCTCGACAAGCACGAACGCGTCTTTCACGTGTAGTCATAATCATCATAACGATAATTATGTAGGTAAATGCGCGGGTTTTATGTATATATATGTATATAAAACATCGTGATTCTCTTCTTCGCCAGCCAGCTGCCTTATTCGATACTCCATGCGCACTAATTATCATCATAAGCATCGAGTTAATTGCTATATACTTGCATCGCCTTTTTCGGGGCCTCACTTCCATCTTTTTCGTTCTTTCATTTATACATTGGTTATTTTTTTTGGGTTTATTATTTTTTTGTATTATTGTATGATGTATATTCAAGTCATTTATCAATGGGAGAGGGAGAGGGTGGTGGGGGAGGGTATTATGTAATTTTTATTTAATTTGTTTGGATATTTAAAAATATTTTTAGACGATTTAAATTGTTTGATAATTATTTTTTTTTTGGTTGGTAATTGGTTTTTTGGAGAGTTGATATTTATTTTGGAGAATTTTTGGGGGTTTCTTGTTGGTTGTATGAGTGGATATTGTATTGATAATTGTTTTAAATAATTGATACGAGACTGAAATAAAAAAAAATTTTTTTTTTTTTGGGTATTTTGAATATTTTATGTTTATTTTTAATTGTTTATGGTGAGGATTTGGGTTTGATTGTTTATTTGTTTGATTGATATTTAGTGTGAAATGTTGATAATTATTTAGGAGAGATGAGTATTTATTTTAAACAATTAGAAATGTTTTAAAAAAAAATTGTTACATTATTTTTAATTTTGGGTTATTTATTTTTAATTATTAATATTTATTTGGAATAATTGATAGTGGATTTGAATTGTTGATATTGATTGTAAACAATAATTAGTTATTTTGAAAAAATTAATAAATTTTTTAAACAATTATTACATAAAAAAAAATAATTTTTCATTTATCAAACTAAAATTCAAACATAAACAAATCACCAAATTTACAACAATATAATTATTATTATTTTTTATATATTGTTGAACATTTCAAGTATGTATAAAAAAATTTTATTCAATAAATATTATTGTTATTTCATTTGTTTATTTATCATTATTAATTTAAAAACAGAAATTTTTTTATTTTTCAGTATTTTTATATTTATATTTATTTATATTATTTACATGTATGTATACGTGAAATTCTTGTTTGAATCTCAATGTGCAAAAGTATAACGTGAGAGACTCTCTTTGATGACTTCAACAACACAAGGAACATTATTTATATAAAGAGAATAATAATACAATGTCGTGAGCACAATTGTTCGTGATAGCTACCAGCACTATTGAATTTTTTTTTCTCACCCCGTTTGCAATTGCACGGACGTCGTTTGAGATATATAGAAACTGGGGTGATCGTGATTGTGACCGAAGAGAAATCGTTTATAAATAAAATAAACTAGGGGAAGGTGGGGGGGACAATGTAAATCGTTGAGGGCAAAATGGGAATATGAAAAAGTCACAGGAATAATTTTTTTTTCGGGTCATTTATTGTAATATTTTTTTCCATTATTATTAAATAGATAATTTTATGACATTGTAATTATCTTTAATAACAATTATAAAGTATTCGACATTATATAAAATCATTGTTTTTTATATTTTACATCGCACAAAATGTTGAATTAAATTTGAAAATAATTTTTATTAAATTAAATTATTGAATTGATTCAATTTTAAATTGAATCGATGTTTTATTAATTGAATCAAAATTTGTCAAGTCAGAGGGGGGAGGAGATTGTTGAATAAATTATTAAATCCAATAATTATTAAATTAAAAATCAATTTCACTATTGAATAGAATAAAATAAAATGAAATATCTAAAATAATTCGAAAAAATTGAAAAATAAAAATTTTTTGAAATTGTTGAATAAATTGTAAAATCCAATAATTATTAAATTAAAAATCAATTTCACTATTGAATAGAAAAAAAAAATGAAATATCTAAAATAATTCGAAAAAATTGAAAAATAAAAATTTTTTGAAATTGTTGAATAAATTGTAAAATCCAATAATTATTAAATTAAAAATCAATTTCACTATTGAATAAAATAAAATAAAATGAAATATCTAAAATAATTCGAAAAAAATTGAAAAATAAAAATCTTTTGAATAACAAAAATTATTTCAAATCAAATCCAATAATTTTCTAATTGTCAAAATTATATATTTCTCATTACACATAAAGAATAAATTTCCCCATCAAATAAAATAAAATAAAACACAGCAATCATCAACACAATAAAAATTATCCACAACATTCAAAAAAAAAATTTCTAATCCACGTAAATTGCCTAAACAAAAATAATTATCACCCAAAAAAAATCCGTATCATCGCACCATTAAATCGCGTAAATTTTGAAATCCATATCACATCAACAATGATGATAATACCCAAAGCAAAACGCATCCAAGTATAATCAAGTGAATTACACAGAGCTCAAAGACAAAAATGCAAGAGAAACAGAGCGGTAAAGGATATAAAACAAGATGATATAGAGGAGTGAATTAAAGATAGTGTGCACGAGGTGAAAAATAAAAATAATATGATGGAGAAAATGAATATATAAAAATAAAAAAAAATTTATTGAGACTCACAAACTCATTGCAGTGTGCATGGCGTGGGTGGAGACTGGCCCATCGACATCCTCAGGGCAGAATTATCATACCCACACATGGACATACAGCGGCCTGATCTAATCACACTCTCATATACATTAAATAACTGCTCTTTCCTGAGCGCGCGAGCGGGGCCCTATGGGGCAT
Source organism: Microctonus aethiopoides (assembly GCA_030347275.1). Lineage (NCBI taxonomy): Eukaryota > Metazoa > Arthropoda > Insecta > Hymenoptera > Braconidae > Microctonus > Microctonus aethiopoides. The sequence continues at coordinate 2,941,405 of JAQQBS010000004.1, forward strand.
CATGTTGAGAATAAAAAGAAGAAGAGGAAGATACGAAGAATATAAGAAAATAAAAGGAAGATAAAAGCGAAAGAGGAAAAGAGATAGGCGGATTGTTTTCAGCTGGGACTCGAGTATAAATTGGCCAATTATTCGGAAATAAGGTAATTATATAAGAAGGGAGTGGATGTTCGATACCAGAGGGGGATAGAGAGAATGGTGAAGATATAAAAAGGACGAAGGAGAAAGAAAAGGTGAGAGAAAGGAGATTTTCAAAGAGAGAGGCAGAAATCAATGGCGATTATCTGTCTATGAAGGTAAAGGAATAAAAATGATGGAATATAAAATGTTGGATGCATTTATGAAGGAGAAAGAATGGATTAATGATAGAGAGAAAGTAAGGGAGGTTAAAGAGGTATGTAAAAGAGTGGGGGTTTTTTTTTTGTTGGATACCCTGAGGAGGTGCCAGACGCGACGATTTTGGATTTTGTGCAACCCTTGTATTGAGTAATTTGAAATGAAAGATTTAAGGCAGATGGTTTTTTTTTGGTTTGGTTTGGAATAATGATTTGTGGTTTATTATGTGGATATTTATTGTGTGATATGTTGGAGATGAAGGAAAAATGTGCCGGTGTTTTAATTTGAAGATGATATAGAGGGAAACAGGTGAGAATTAAATTGTTCAGCAGGTGGTTTGTGAACAGATCGATTTTTGAATTTGGGGTTTGTTATTTTGTATTTGGGTAGGAGATTTTTTTGGAGGTTTATGAGATGATTTGATAGTGAATTAGTGTGGGGAATATTTAAGAGTGATGAGATTATGACTGTGTTTTAAATTTTTGTTGATAATTTAAGAATTTTTTAGGTAATAGAAATGGAATTGTTCAAATGGTTCAAAATCAAAATTCACAAGTTCAATGTGACTATTTTGGAGGGCAGTTTTTTGTTTTTGGATATTTTGTGTTGAATGTTGGGTTGATGAGGGAGTTTGAGAGTATTTTCTTAAAATATTCATACCTTAATTTTAAAAATCACATTCATCCTAAACATAACTACAAAGTTCTGCAATAATTTTTGAAAATATCCACACAATATCACATCATTTTTATCACTTTATCAACTAATTCATACACAATTAATTATTAAAAATAATATTTAATAAACCACACACTACAAATCTACTAAATATGAATCCAGTTCTCAATTATCCATCATTAAAATCTCGCAAATAATTTCAAATCATATAAACAAAAAATACTATAGAAAAATTTCTTCTTTTCGTTTAATTTTTTATATCATTAAAAATAAACCACGTCTATAGCAACATACAATACAATGTGAAATTAATACATAGATATGTAGCATTAAAAGTGGAAATTATATTCGATGTGTATCCGCAAGAGTCTTTCAGCTGTAGCCATTAAGGGCTGCGTGGTGGCCTCAGGCCGGAATTAGCATACTTCTCCAAGTAACTCCACCTCCACTGCCCCCATACAATCCCCCCGATGCCCAAGGAATATAACTTAAGTTCAAGCGGATATTATGCCACCATTCTTACCTCTATAATGCGCGCTTATAAACCACAGCGAATAATATTCGAGACAACAGAGAGCAAAAGAGTGAGATGAAGCGGGTGGAGTAAAGCCCGCGAGCTCTTGCCCGCGTAGTTTTATCAAGCTTGATCACTTTTAATTATAATTATATGCAGTCCCGGATCCTGATAAAGATCAACGTGGAGAAGAAGCCAAGGCTCGATGAATGCAAGGTGGGGTCCCACCCAAGCGCGTGCCGTTGACGCCCAAACAACGAAAAGTTCGCTGCCCTTGTGCGAAAAAAAATCTTTCTTCATTTTTATTTGTTTTTTTTTTTTTTTGCTTTTTGAATTTGGACACCAGAGTTCAATTGTATTTTATTGAAATAATAATCGTGGATATTCTATAGACATTATTCTAATATTAACTAAAATCTCACATTATTCACGTTTCCATCTACACATAATTATCTTTATATATTTTTATTTTTTAATATTCACCCACTTTTGTTATTATTTTTCAATGCGTTATTGCCACATCGTTCGCTCACAATATTTTCCTCATGTCAAAACCAAGAAAATTTTAATAAAACCTCAATATTCACAGGCCTATATTTCCGTAATTAATTAAAGACTATTTTCATCAAATATCAATATATTTTTTTAATACTTTTTCTTCTAATATATTTATTCATGTGCATGAATGATCGTATTTTATATGTGTTTATTCAAAACGTAGTGTTACTGCTTGTTTATCATAGAAAAAAATCATTGCATTTAGATGATAGATAAATAAATAAAACTAATATAAAATGAAACAAAATAAATTAAATTATAATTCTATAAAATATGAATTCTACAAATTATCGTTGAAGGCTTCAGATGGATTCAGAGGCGAGGAGGAGTTTGGCCTGATGTTTCTCAAATAAATTGGTCACAATCAAACCTAATTAATCTCAAAAAAAAATAAAAAAAAAAATCTAAAAATATTTTCATAATTATAACTAAAAACTATATTTCTTTCTAAAAATAAATTCCAGAACATTCCTTAATCTTCCATCCTAAACACTGAATAATTTCCAAAAATTTACACACCAACTCACTTCATACTCCCCCACAAAACATATATACCTTACATTTTACAATGCACCTACGTCAATTATTCACGTCATTATCATAAATTCTATAATAAATATATTATTCTCTCCTCCACCATCCATTTGTTCTCCACTTGACTTTGATAGTCAACTTTCTTACAGCCCAAAACCCGAAGTAAAGATCACGAGAAGCAACACTCATTCATATTATCCATACAAACACACTCACCCACACCCATAAAATTTCGTGCCTTCTCCATCCTCTTCTCCCTCATTTAGTTCAGTCCATTTATTTATTTATTCATTTTTTTATTCCCTTTCTCATCCTCTCATTCCTTATTATTCATTTTCTAAAACCAGACAGCGTTAACTAGACTCGTAGAAAGAAAATTACCACTCAAATATTAACAAAAAAAAACATTCTATCCCTTCTCTCACATTATTTATTTATTTATTTATTTATCTAATTCTTTATTTATGTATTTATTTTTTTTTTCTTCATCCGTTACTTCTCTACTTAATATTTCTTCTTTCATTTTTATTTATTTCTTCTAACTTGCTGCGATGATAAACTCGTGCGTTTTGAACAACTTTCAAGTCGATGCGTTTAGACCGCAGACCACACCGAGCCACGCACGATAATAACCCTTGGCAAAAGGGTGAAATACAGTTACTGTATATATTGTATATACTATTTAAGGTCTGTGGATATTTTCGCCTGGCATTGGGAGTTTTTACGGTTCATAATTCAGTCGAGTGTATTTCAAACGGCTGCCAATGTTCGGACTTTCTTTAATGTATACGAAGACTTTCTATATCTTCTTGTGGTCCTCATCATTCTGTTTATTCTCCAACAAGTCTGTACAAGTCTGTTTCCACTTGTTTGTGTGTTAGTTTGTCTTTAGCCTGTGTTCAATGTTCGCCATTATATATACTTATACATGAAATGAGTATATAACTTTGACGTGATTTAACATCGTTGTTTATTTTGAGAAGTGAGAAAAGTTTGAATGTTTTAAAGAGATTTTTTTTTTTATTTATTTTTCATTTCATCCCTCATCTACGCTTTGTAAATATATGAATATCTTTTGAATAAGTATTTTATTCAATTTAAAAAGCGATTTTATATAATACAATTTTAAATCCATTTTGTATTGCAAATTTATTTTAGTGTAAAATATATTAAAGAAATATTATATTCGTGAATTAATGTTAGTAAATTTTACTTTCAATTTGTGTATCAAATACTTTTGATTTTTTATTAATTTTTTTTTTTATATGGATGTTAATTATAATTGATGGTTTTATTTTGATTATGAATTTGTTCATGATTAATTATTAATTTATGGGTAGTAAATATTTTAATTTAATAATTTGGAAAAAGTTTTGAATAAAATATTAAATTGTATTATTGTATTTATTTATTATGTTGTGTTTTAATTTGAATTTTGGTTTAAATAATTTATTTCTTGGAGTATAATGGAAAATATATATCAGGTGGAATTGTTTATATAAAGAAAATGTAGTTAGTTTAATTTATTTTAATTATTTATTATTATTTGTAGAGAGGGGAAAAATGATTAGTTGAAGAAATTAAATTTATTATATTGAATTAAATATTTGTTTCAACCAATTAATATTTATTTTCAAACAATTGATATTATATTTAAATAATTAATACTTAGTTCAAATGAATTAATATTTATTTCAAATAGTTGATATTTATTTTAAACAATAAATATTTATTTTTAATTAATATTATTTTTTTTTGTACCAACAATTTTCTTTTTTATCGTGTAATATTACGACATTTTTTTTTTAAACTTGGGAATTAAGATTTATTTCAATACTTTATACAAGAATTCACTTGATAAAATAAATAACAAAAATAATCAATAAAAAAAATAAAAAATTCAAGTTAAAAAAATCCAAACAAATAAAAAAAAAATATAAAAAACCAAAATAACTTCTCCACCACTTCGTCATTGTCCTGATAATACTTCGCAACTCTTCTTTCTATTATACATACACACAACCATTCTCAATATACCTCAGAGGTGTTACGGCATATATAACTCTCCCTCATTATATATATAAATATATAAATATACATCTCCGTACATATGTATGTAAATATAATGTGCCTCGAATTGCGTCTGAGGAAAATTATATTCAGATGAGGAGGAAATCAATTCCACGATGGGGTATCGGATGAGGCACTTCGATTAGTAGGAAGAAAGACAAAGCCGAATATAAATCTGTACATAGTGTGGTGGTAACAGGTCGAAACGTGTCGATCGAAACGTCAGAATCGCACGCCGAACAATTCGTATAATTTGTATCTTCGATTATATTTTTATATTCTTTATTATTTTATTTTTAATTTTATCCTGCGCACGCCCGCAAATTTTTTTTTTCTCTTCATATATATTATTACTATTGTTATTGTTGTTGTCGTTATTATTATTTTATTATTGGATGATTATCCTCTGTAAATCGTGCAAGCTTATACACGTTTGATATCACATAACGTTGAATATTATCAATGATAATTTATTCAACAATCGGATATTTTTTATTTATTTATAAAGAGCTGGTACTTAAAATATTTTTTTTTCTCTCTTCTCTCTTTCTACTCCTTCTTTTCCTCGCGCCCTATATCAACTTTACAGTAAAAGTTAATGAGACCTTTTTTTCTAATGCAAAATTACACCTTTCTCTTGAAGAAATTATTAGTTATAAATAATTATTATTAATTAGTTATATATATTTATATGCAATTTAATATTTTATTTTGTTGTTTTATTGTTGTCTAGTTAATATAATTTGCTGTAATATTTCTTTAACAGTTTTTAGAATAAAATAGTGATTATATTTATGTATTTATATGTATTGTATTTTTCTTCGCAAAGACCAATTATCAGCTGTAATATCGTATCGAGGCCCATGGCGCCAAGTTAATCGGTATATCGCTCTTCTTCAAAGGAATGAGATGAAGAAAAAAAAAATTTTTATGTATATAAATTTAGCGTTGAGTTAGAAGATAACAGCGATGTATATTGTATAATAACATGTATTTCACAATCGTGCATTTTCTCATCCATTCGTTTTTTTTTTTTATGTGTGGGTATATGTGTGTTTATATGGATCTGTGTGTGTGTGTGTATGTTGGGTATATATATTGATGAACTCTGAAGATGCTGAAAATAATTGTTTCATGTTAAATTATGTTATTTAATAATATTTTGATAATTCTTTGTCGATTGAGATGAGAAAAAAAATTATCGACAAATTAATGTTGGGTATGTTTATTTTTTATTTTGCGGTTTTCTTTTTTTAATTAGTGTGTATGATAAACAAGCAGCAACACTATGTTTTGAATAAACAAATAAACAAATGATTATTCATGCACATGAATAAATATATTAGAAGAAAAAGTATTAAAAAAATATATTGATATTTGATGAAAATAGTCTTTAATTAATTACGGAAATATAGGCCTGTGAATATTGAGGTTTTATTAAAATTTTCTTGGTTTTGACATGAGGAAAATATTGTGAGCGAACGATGTGGCAATAACGCATTGAAAAATAATAACAAAAGTGGGTGAATATTAAAAAATAAAAATATATAAAGATAATTATGTGTAGATGGAAACGTGAATAATTTGAGATTTTAGTTAATATTAGAATAATGTCTATAGAATATTCACGATTATTATTTCAATAAAATACAATTGAACTTTGGTGCAAGATAGAATTTTTTCGTTATAATAAATAATGACTAATACATTGATACGGACACATTGACATTAATTGCCAACTAATACATCAGTACATATTGAAATATATAAATGCGACTTTGCCTTCATTTGGACATTATAAATATATCCTTGTATTCACGCATTTATATAAGCTTAGTTTATGTGTATTCGTGTACAAAACGACTTTACTTGAACAAAAGTTTACCAGCCCGTCCGAAAAAAAATTAAATATTATTCAAATATTATTTTCCATTCCATCGCGATTATTCTAGACTTGATAATAAACAAATAATATTAATAATACATCTCCAATATATAATTAATTTTTTATCCTTATTTAAAAACTGTTCTCACTACAACAATCTCAAGTAACTTCTCAATATAAAATTCAAATACATATTCCATAATACAAATCACAAATACAAATATTTCAATACAAAACTTTTCGTCCTAACTATTTATCCCATTCCAGATTTTTTTTTCACACACACACACACATCTTCACACACCTTCATCCATACACAATGGATGAAAGATATACATCCTGATGCAGTTTCGCATTAGTTTTATCCTATCTGCGCGCGAACACACGCGCTATATTCACTTGATGCAACGTTCTGCCAATAATAATTCTTGCCGGATTCAATTTGAATAATGCCGCGTGCGGTTTCCATCGTGGCATTCTCTCGTGCGAGCACGCCTTATTATCTCACGTACATATGTATATGGATATATGTATATATACTATATCCTTTTGCCTACTCTCAATATCCATCGATTTACCGCACGCAATTTTTTTTCATTTATTTATTTCCATTCCTTGCTTTTTATTCTCTACATTTTATTTCTCTTTATATTTTTTCCATTCATTCAATTTTTTTTTTTTTCACAAAAACTTTCGTCATGATTTTATTTCAATACATTATTAATATTCTTTTGTTCATAAACATTCACATCTGTACAAAGAGAATTTTACAATAAAATTCAATATTAAATCAAAACAAAAATTAACTTTGAGAAAAATGAAAAAAATTTTTTTTTTATTTAACATTATTAAAAGTTCAAAAAATATTATTAAACAAAAAGTGAAAATCATGATAATGAAATTACACATTATAAAAAAAGCACAAAAAAAATAATGATGATGAATATTTAAAATAAAAAATATTTTTACATGACTCAAAAATAAAATTAATGAAAAAAAGATAATACAAAATTTATTGTTTTATTTTACATTTCTTTTGTTCTTTTACATAATCATCCATGTGAAACAACAGAATATATGTATATAACATACGTACACATACGTATATATATATATATATGTATATGTGTGACGAGGAAATAAAAAAAAAAATAAAAAGATAAAACAAGAAAAAAATAGAGAAAATAACAGAGGAAAAAATAAAAAGAGAAATGGACTTACGAGAACTTTGAAAAAACCTTTATAATGGCTCCGATAAAAAGCACCCTATTGGGAACGTTTTCATTTATACATATATACATACGTACATACATGTATACATACCGATTTGCCAATAAATGTGTAAAAAAATATATCGACGAATGTAACACATTTTCATACATTAAAATGATTTTGTATAAATTTATTTATTATGTTGTGTTTTAATTTGAATTTTGGTTTAGATAATTTATTTCTTGGAGTATAATGGGAAATATATATCAGGTGAAATTGTTTATATAAAGAAAATGTAGTTAGTTTAATTTATTTTAATTATTTATTATTATTTGTGGAGAGGGGAAAAATGATTAGTTGAAGAAATTAAATTTATTATATTGAATTAAATATTTGTTTCAACGAATTAATATTTATTTTCAAACAATTGATATTATATTTAAATAATTAATACTTAGTTCAAATGAATTAATATTTATTTCAAATAGTTGATATTTATTTTAAACAATTAATATTTATTTTTAATTAATCTTATTTTTTTTTGCACCGACAAAAATACAGAAAATAAAATAAAAAAAGCCACACACAAACATTATATTCTCACACATTTATATATCAAACAAAGATATATTACCGTCAGTTGTCACGACAGGTAATCGATAATCGCCAATTGCCTGACTTGGTTTTTATATTTTCATCTTCAACCCCCTCTGCAATTTTTATACAAAACTTATTTTACATTTACACAATCATATACAGAACACATGTCCTCTATGGGATCGTTACTGAAATAGAATTGAGAATGAGAGGGTGAGATGTATTTGTGTGTTCGTGTAGGGGTGAATGACTTGTGAAATCCCAGAAGTAAAAAAAAATAAAATAAAATAAAATAAAAAAAATATACATTTATATATAAATATGGATATGTGAATGTATAAATATATTTTTATGCATGAAACATTTACGCACGAATGTTGGGGTGAATTCCTGGCGGATGTTGACTCTGATTATTTCTTCATGTCGATCACGTATTTTATGGTGAGAAGGGGAAGAAAAAAAAAAAAGAGAGCGCAAGACATCATTGCCAATATATTTCTCTTGATACATTACGTCAGTTGGTTTTCACCCGATTTTTATATTGGGGTTGTGTAATATTCGTGTTTTAAATTATATTTGTACATGTGTATGCATATTGTCGTGGAACAAATATATAAATTATGATTATCTTACTCTGGAGAATATGAAATGAAGTTTACTTGTGTAATATTGTGAATTGTGTGAAGAATGAATTAATATATAAAGATAATGTACAAAGAAAGAGAAAGAGGTTTTTTATTTTGTTATTTTTGTTTAATAGATTTTTTCTTGTGATTAAGTACTAGTGCTATCAACTTTTCCCCTGAAAACATTAATTATTAATTTTAATTGGAATTAAATCTTAATTCCAAGTTGAAAAAAAAAAATGTCGTAATATTACACGATAAAAAAGAAAATTGTTGGTACAAAAAAAAATAACATTAATTAAAAATAAATATTAATTGTTTAAAATAAATATCAACTATTTGAAATAAATATTAATTCATTTGAACTAAGTATTAATTATTTAAATATAATATCAATTGTTTGAAAATAAATATTAATTGGTTGAAACAAATATTTAATTCAATATAATAAATTTAATTTCTTCAACTAATCATTTTTCCCCTCTCTACAAATAATAATAAATAATTAAAATAAATTAAACTAACTACATTTTCTTTATATAAACAATTTCACCTGATATATATTTTCCATTATACTCCAAGAAATAAATTATCTAAACCAAAATTCAAATAAAAATACAACACAATAAATAAATACAATATACAATTCGTCAACAATTCATCGTTCAACTTACATCAATAAAAATATTATATTTACAATTATTACACAAACACAATAATTATCTTACAATTGAATAAACATAATTATATACAGTAATAAATACCCAGTAATTTTTTATCAATAAAATTCCTCTTTTATTCTCAAGTCATTTCCCATTTTGCGATCATTATTCCAATAATACTCACAAGCCACGTGAATTATTCCCAAAGCACACATATTATATATACATTCTTCCACCTTCTTTATATTATTATACCCTCTTTCTTCATCTTCTTGTCTTCAGGTATGTGCCATATTGAGAAAGGTATGCGCCACGTCATGACACGATGAAATATCATCTTTTTTTTATTTTATTTTTCTTGTATACAGTCGGTTTATTTATATATTAAATTCGCCTTTGTTTCATTTTGTTCTTATCATTCTACACGTTTTGTCTTTGTCGTTGCTCGTTTTCAAGTGATGACAATCGAACAGGTGGCTAATTTTTTTCTTTGATAATGCATTCAAGAGATGAAAGTATATGTGAAATTATTTTTAAAAATTATTGCATACTTCTTTTAAATTAATTTTTTTTTTTATTTAATAGTTCACTAATATATTAATTGAACAATGGAATAACAAGTTAATATTTTCAATATTATTTTTAATAAATCATTAAAAATGATAATTAATAGTTAATATAAATAATAATAAAATAAAACGTGAAAGTTGAAATCTTGTGTGAATTTTGTGACTTCTTATAAATTAATTTATTTATTATTAAATAATTCACTAATTCCCTAATAAAAAAATTAAACAACAAATCAAACACTCTCAAAATATTTATTAACAAATAATCAAAAATAATAACAAATAATTAATTGCTATAAATAAAAATAAAAAAAAAAGACTTTGCCAAAATTTAATTTTTTTTTGAGAATTTCATGACTTTTTTAATATTAATATATTTGTTATTAATTAATTCACAATTATTAATAAATAAAAAAAAACAAAATAAGAAAATAATTACTCCCAAAATATTTAATAAAAAATCATAAAAAATATTAAATAATAATTAATTGCTATAAATAAAAATAAAAAAAAAAACTTTGCCAAAATTTAATTTTTTTTGAGAATTTCATGACTTCTTTAAAATTAATATATTCATTATTAGAATTAATTCATTAATATTATTAATTAATAATTAAAACAACATACAAAATAAAATCATCCCTCCACAAAAAAAAACCCCCCTCATCGCCCAACATTCAATACAAAATATCCAAAAACAAAAAACATCCCTCCAAAAAACTCACATTAATTCGATAATAAAAATCAATTTTTCGACATTTTCCCTCGCATTTATACTCTTCGACCAATGAACTCTTCATTTTTCCCTACAAGAAATCAACAACCCTTTCGTTCGCACAGCAGTTTCTCTTCATCACTCTATTTACTTCTTCTTCTTCTTCTTCTTATCTTCAACCTCATCACAACTTTCATACTCCCTTTTTCTTTCACATTTTATTTTATTTTTTCTCTCTCACTTCCACCACTTCTCTTACACACAATACACACACATACATATCTACAATACATAGACACCTTTTTCTGATTCGTGATTCAGTTAGAGTTTAAGATTTGAGGTCAGAACAGTCATTATGTCGCCCATAGCTTCAGACAACTCAGCATCAGAAGCAAACAAGAGTCATCGTCACCATTTTTTCATATATATATATTAATAAAATAATAGAATATATAAATATATAGATGCATTGCATATATATATATTTATATATAAATGAAGAGATGGGAGGAAAAAAGAGCGCAAGTGAGCAAAGGAAAAAAAAAAATTTTATAAGAGGGACAAATGAGAATGGGACAAAAACGAGGGACATTAGCAAAGTCGGGCTACCGTGTGGCGTTCCTCAAGACCGCCTGCTGATGCACATATGTATTCTATATATACTTACCAAATTAACATTATTACACACGAACCATGTGCAATCACTTCTAGAATATAATCAATGTATACATGTGAAGTTGAAGTAATTTAACTGTGGATAAAAAAATAAAAAAATAAATATTATTATATTTTTTATTTTTTTTTTTTTATTTTATATGTATTTATGTATTTGTGCATGTGTTGGATATGTATGTATATGTATTGTGGTTTTATTCTACTGCATGAATTACTAGTAATGATATAATAACTCCGGAGAGCAATCAGAATCATTAAATATTACTTTGGTGTTTTTCTTTTCTTTTTTTCGTCGACGTGTTTCTGCAGGTTGAAACTTGTTTTTTTT
>JAQQBS010000004.1:2974931-3013465 GCA_030347275.1 Microctonus aethiopoides
ACTTAGTTCAAATGAATTAATATTTATTTCAAATAGTTGATATTTATTTTAAACAATTAATATTTATTTTTAATTAATATTATTTTTTTTAGTACCAACAATTTTCTTTTTTATCGTGTAATATTACGACATTTTTTTTTCAACTTGGGAATTAAGATTTATTTCAATACTTTATCCGAGAATTTAATTGATAAAATAAATAACGAAAATCATTAATGAAAAAATGAAGAATTTGTGTTAAAGCAGAAAAATAATTTTACCTCAAATGAATAAAAATTTATATACCAAATCTAAAAATAATGTAAAAAAAAAACTTTTACCAGACTTTTACCCAATATTTTTAATTGTATAAGTTATATAATTCATGAACTACACTTCATCCAGCTTTTTGAAAATAAAAAACACAATCAAGTCAATTGAAAAATAAAAATAGTTCTGTAATTTATAAAAATTCTAAAATCATTATTTTAAAAAATTCCCCATTTGCTTCTAAGGATATAAAATATTTCATCATCGTGATTTATATTTCAGATTACTTGGACGTGGCTCCATGCATGTTTTTTCCACTGAGCAATTTCACAAGTTAATGGATGCCAGTGGATTTACTGGACCATGGAATTCATTGATTGATCTTGGTGCTGGAGATGGTGCTACTACATCACACATTGCTCATTTATTCAATCGAGTTTATGCCACAGACATTTCTGCACCAATGCGATGGGCATTGGCAAGACGTAAATTCATGTATGTTTTAATTTATTAATTAAATGAATAATTATAATGAATTTTTATTATCATTTTTCAGAGTTTTGGATATTGAAAGATGGCAAAAATCTGGGCCATTTAATGTGATTCTTTGTTTAAATCTTCTGGATCGTTGTGATCGTCCAAATACAATGTTGAGACAATTAAAATCAAGTCTTGCACCTGGTGGTCGATTAGTTGTCGCAATTGTTTTACCATTCAGTCCTTATGTGGAGGTTGGTGAACGTGGTGATCATAAACCTGCTGAATATTTACCAGTGAAGGGAAATGGATTGGATGGTCAAATTGCTGGTTTAATTGATCGGGTGTTTGGTCCGATTGGTCTGAAGTGTTTGGCTTGGAGTAAATTGCCATATTTGTGCGAAGGTGATTTGGGTCAGGCGTATTATTTTTTGGACGACGCAATTTTCGTGCTTGAAGTACAGGAGGTAAATTAATAGATGAAATAGAAAAGCTCTGGTAATTAGTTTGGTTTTTTATTTGTGTAAGTTTTTGAGAATTTTGGAAAATTTGTTGATTTATGAAATGTCAAATTTTTTTATTTATGATTGTTATTTATGGATTTTGATAGTGAATTGAGTTGAATTGATTGTCGATTAGTTGATAATAATTGATATTAAGGTTTTGATTGAAGAGGAAGATTGATAGCACTAGTACTTGATCATAAGAAAAAATTTAGTGAAATGAGATTTGAAGTCAAAATTGGCTGTTTAGAATATTCAATCTAATAATATTCATAATTTTTTGTAAAATACACTAATTAAAAATAATCAAGTCTGTTTCAACTCGGAATAATTTTTTTATTTGTAGTAATTTTTATTACTAGAATTTTTTTCGCATTAAAATTGTTAAAATGCATTTAATAACAGAATTGATCGAGTATTTAGGACACAAATTAATATATTATATAAACAATTTTGGATTATTTCACGTATTTTATTAACGTGTGATAAAATTTTTTTATTTATTTTTACAAGTACACAAATAAATATTAAAATACGTGGTAGTTAATTGAGAAAATATATTACCACACCGATTATTATTAATTATTTTTTAAAATTCTTGTAAACTCAGAAAAACATTCTATTAATTATATTATTAAAATTATTCAATCAATTCAAAATTATTAAATCAATTCAATATTTTATTTTTATTTCAACTCGGAAATAATTATTTTATTCGTAGTAATTTTCATTACTAAAATTTCTCCACATGAAAATTGTAAAAATGCATCTAATAGCAAAACTGATCGAGTACCAGAGCTTTTTTACCTCACATTTGATTCTACAAAATATTTTATCATTTCTGTAAAATAATTTACAAATCATTAAACCAATCACACGAATTATTGCACATTTAATTATATTTATATCTTGTTATATTATAAAAACCATAAATATACTATCGATTTAATTAATAATTAAAAAAATTCAATTTTATGATAAAAGAAACTATTACAATTTTAATAATTTAAATAATTATTCCAATATGAAAACAGAAAAAAAAATATCATTTCACATTAAATATTTCCAATATTAACAATAAACAAAATAATTTTCCTATATTTTTTGATTAATTTTCATTATTTTTATTTATTCATTTTAAATTTCTATTGACTACAATTTTTTCTTTCTTTCTAATTTTTTATTTTTATATTGTAGGAAGAACCATACAATCCAACACAATCTATAAAAGAAAAGGAAATATCATTGGAACAGGTTGAAACAATTGAAAATACATCATAGGCAAGTACACACTTGTAAAAACATTTTAATAATAATTCATATCATTGAATTAATTATAATTAATTGTGCGAGAAATACAGAGGTGAGTAATACTGGCAAGCGACGTCAAGTTTTAGCAGTGCAGACACAATCAGTTTAGGGTTATGTTGTATTTTTTTATCTTATTTTTTTTTAACGTTTTTTTGTATTTTTTTTTTTTCGTTTTCATGTTACGATATTATTAATTAGCATTAAGTTTGTGTAAACCAACAATTGGATTCCATAATTTGATTGTCTCATTATCATTAATTTCATTGAAATTTTATTATTTTTTTTTTTTTATTTCTGTAATTAATTTTATTTATTTTGTTTCTTATTTATTTATTTTTTTATTTTTACTTGATAATGAGGCAAACAAAATTGGATGAATTTTATTTGTTATTCTTTTATTTGATATATGAATATTATGAGATAATGGAAATCCATTGAGAGCTTATTTGTGAAATACACAATTAAGTGTATAATTATTATTTTTTTTTTCTTTTAACAATAATAAATTGGTTAATGATACAGCGACGTTATTTGGAAAATTATATATTGCGATTTTAACCAATATAGTAATAGTAATAATAATTGCAGTAGCAGCTATTGTTTTTTTTTTTGTTTTTCTAATCATTTAAAAAATCAACAGATATTTTTTATAAAAAAAATTCAATAAAAAAATTAATGTGGTTTTTTCCCACTTTAAAAAATTCATAAATGTTATTATATAAATATATACATTAAAAAATTCTTTGTTTCTTTTTTTTTTTTTTTGTTTTATAAATAAACATATATGTATATACATATACATATTTTCGATGCGAAGAATAAAAATTTATATAAATTATTGAATTGTCGAGAGATTAATTAAACACATAAAAATTATATTATTTTGATAATGCTGCCATATTCATTTAATAATAATCATTCATATGATAATTTGTTTATTATTTATTTATGCATATAAAAACCAAAAAATATCGCAAACTTTGGAAAAAAAAAATTTTTTTCTTATTCAATTTAACAAAACAAAATTTTCCTCAATTAAAATGCCTGCCTGTGGAGCTTACTTTTTTTTATTCATTTGTTTTCCCTCCTTTATTTAAAAATTATTTACTAATTTATTTATCAATTTCTCAATTTTTTTTTTTTTTATTTTTTTCGTTTTGGTTCAAAATATTATTTGTAAAATTCATAATTCTCAACCACATCAAATTGTTTTAAACTCACAAATAAATCTTCTTTTTTTTATAACAAAAAAAAATACATATACATATACGTATATATATATATATATATTTATAATTAGTCTTAGCACTAAAATAAATAAATAAAGTAAAATTTTTCGAAAATTGGACAAGATCAATAATTCAAGTAGATAAAAAAAAAATTTATTAATCATAATATATACCTCAAAATATTTCAATTAATGCCATAATTTTTGGCACAAAAAATATTGTAAAATCATCACTTTATTTTCATAATTAAAATTGTTTTTTTTTTCTTTTCTTTAAATTTCAATTTGACTTTTTTTGTTTATGTCTAAAAAAATATATTACAAATACTGCACATTAAAAAATGCCTCGGTACATTCGCCAGTAGCTTAAAATTTGACCTCACGGACGCACCAATAAGCACCACTGGCAGGACCAATTTATAATATTCAATTATTAATAATAAATATTACATATATGTATGCATGTATGTATATATATATATGTATGTATATTTTTTTTTTAATTGAAATTAATTTCTCCGGCGTAAAACTGGAGAATTAATATAATTACGAGTCGAATTATTATTTTTTTCAGACCTAGATAGTTTTTTTTTTTCTTTGTTACCACCCACATTTATCACAGTCCACGCATGACTCAATTTTTTGTATTTATTTGCTTTTTATTTACCCACTGCAATTGTCAAAAAAGTCCTAAACGCCAACGCCCCATTGAGCAAACAGTCTGGTCTCTTAATAAAGTGTGTCCCAAAATTCACGCAAGATTTTAAGCGTAACCAACGTGTTATCTTGAATGAATTTTGGGACAGTTTTTATAAATTTTTTTTTCTTCTTTTAATTTATTTTTTTGAAACTATCAATCTATAATTTGAATGACTTTGTTTCTTTAAAGTGACTAGAAGACTATATAGCACTGGTTAAAAATGAAATAATAGAAAGAAGAAGTAAATTAATATTATTAATTAAAATTAATTTATCGGTTCATTAATTTGATAATGCTCAGTCCAATTTTTGTGGTTTGTTTTCTAAATTTTGTGAACCACTGATTTTTATGTTCTTCATTTGAACGAGAGGAAAAAGAAGAAAAAAAATATTGTGTAGAAATAAATAAAAGAAAATTTTTTTTCTTTTCTACAATTTTTGTCTTCTTTTTTCCTGTTTTTTTTTTTTTTGTAGATATTTAATTAATTTACTTACAATGTTGGCGGTAAATAAGCAGTATTTGTATGATCTAATCTGTGTTTATCTTCATTTTTCCAGCTGGAAACTGGAATATGCGGCGGAGGAAGAAAACTTCTTAGAGATTGCACAAGTTGTATTGTATCCACCAGTGCTGTAATTAAGAATAAATCAATATAATTATGAATTGATAATTAGACTTAAAATATACAAAACGAAAAGAAGAGAAAAAAATCGACGAAAATTTACACAATGAAAATTAATAAATAAAATTAATTTCTACGGGTAAAAAAAAAGAAAATTGTTCTGAAGAAAAATTAACGTCCATAATATTATTTTAAATATAAAAAATATATATGTTAACTTTAAAATATAATTAAAATAATTTATTACTAAATTAAAATGATTAGAAAATTTGTTAAATATTAATTTAATTTTAAAATTAATCTCTAAAAATATCTAAAAATTAATCAAAAAAAAAGAATTTAAATTCAACACTTGAAAGCAAATTTATAAATCAAATTTTTCAAATTCATTATTTTATAGTCTCAAAATTATCTGAACTTATATATACATATATATAATTTATAATTAATATATAAATCCTTGTGTATATTATACATTTTCATAACCACATGCAGCATTTTTATTATATTATATTTTTTTAATAAATGCAATTATTTCTTAATATTTTTTTTTAAAACCGACTGATGCAAACGGCCGAAATAAAAATAAAATTCTACAGATTTAATTATTTATTTACTAATTAACTAATAATGTAATTTTTTTTTTATTTCTGATATTTTATAAACTGTTATTTCATGTTGAATTGATTATTGTTATTAAACGAATTGTCGAGAATTCAAAAGAAAATAAAGCGTGTATCACGGAATTAATGTGAAAGTTTAAATAATTAATTAATAATAGGTTTATATATTTTTATAAAGTGTCCCAAAATTCACGCAAGATAAAACACGTTAGCAATACTTGAAATCTTGCGTGAATTTTGGGACAACTTAAATTTATTTACTTTTTTGTAAAGCTTCTGATTGTTTTCCATATGGTTTGCACATTGCTGGTCGTACACAAGCCTTCATCCTCGACATATTCTTCATAACTTCAGCAAAAGCTCGAACAATTTTTCCTCCACCTCCTGATATTTTTTTTTTGCAAATAAAAAAATTAAAAAATGACTAAATTTTCTATGATCAAATTCTTATTGTAAATTTTATAAACAAAATGAATTCAATAGTAATCAAATTTTGTTTATAAAAAATTCTCAATTTCAAAAATTTTCTTTAATTAAATATTTTTTTTCTTACAAATTTTTCAAATATTCAAATTACTAAATTGAATAAATCCAAATAAATCATGAATTTACCTTCAGAATTTGATGTCGTTGAACGTTGTGATGTTGTTTTATTATCTCCCTCTATTGACCAAGCGCCATTATGCAATGCCAGAAGATCTTTATTAGCATTTGATAATCCTTGAAGATTCCCCAATCCTAAACTACTCAATCCCTCCAAACTATCAATATTTGAGCGTAAAAAATCTGATAATTTATGATCTGATATTTGACTTGTTGACATGATTGATTCATAATGATGTTTTGCAACTGTTTTACTACGCTCTTGTGATGATGGCCGATGCGGTATATTTAATGATGGACGGCTCGGTGGACGTTGAATATTCATTTGATTACCGCGTAATTCTGATAAATCATTAGACGTTGATACCATATGAGAATTTGATGTTGAGCTATTTAATGAAGTTTGAAAATCATTATTATGCTGTTGAAATGTTGATCTTAATATTGATGCAGCTGCCTCATTGTCTTGTATATAAGTTGGTGGAGCTGATGCTGCTGACATGTGTCCCATTTTTTGCGTTAATTCCAATTGATTTTTATAATAACGACATGCTGGATTTGGACAATTTTGTACAACTTCGATGATAAATTCTTTTTCCATTCCAAAACATTCTCTTCCAATCGTATATGAT
Source organism: Microctonus aethiopoides (assembly GCA_030347275.1). Classification (NCBI taxonomy): domain Eukaryota; kingdom Metazoa; phylum Arthropoda; class Insecta; order Hymenoptera; family Braconidae; genus Microctonus; species Microctonus aethiopoides. The sequence goes on from JAQQBS010000004.1 coordinate 2,981,880, forward strand.
TCCATAACAGCTCTAACTGTACTCTCTAATCCTAAATGTAATCCAGTGTGGCCATTCATGTGCTTTAACATTACTGCATTTGCAAAATGTTCGTATGGAAGAATTATTTTTCCATTTTCACGTAATATTAAACGTCCGTGAGCATCTAATGCCACTCTTGACGCCATCATTCTGTAAATAAAACAATTAATTATTTAATTATTGGATAATGTATATAATTTTATTTATGAAAAATTTTTTTAAGTGAATATTCTGTAAATTAATGATTTTATTAATAATATAATTCAATAATTTGAAATTTTATTGAATAGTGAATTTTTAGAAAAACAAATTCATAAAAGTCAAATGAATAAAAATAAATTTGTAGATGAAAAAAAAAGCCATAATTCTCTAAATAAATTATTCAATTAATAATAATATTAATTCACAGTTTGATTGAATGATGAATTTATAAAAAGAAAATTTAGAGGAATAAATCTATAGAAATTTATATAAATAAATGCATAGAAATAAATCTGTGGATGAAAAAAGCCATTATTCTCTAATTACTTCAATTAATAACAACATTGAATAATTTCCCATTCAATTAAATAATAAATTAATATAAATATTAAGTTGATAGAAATTTATACAAATAAAATTCAATAAAAAATTATTTACTGTAAATATGCTGCACTAGGTAACATTGATGCTTCCTTTAGTTCCGTAAAACATTGTAACAATTCAATGCTTGGATTCCAACCCTTATTTTGCAAATAAAGTTGCAATAACATGTACATTTTTTCAGTAACATAACCAGCACCACTTGCTGCACTTGGATAACTTGAACCACTTCCTGGTGGACCCATTTCTGTTTGCATACCTTTAGCAACAATATTTTTCATTGTTTCAGCCAAGTCCATTCTAAAATAAAAATAAAATTATAAAAATATTAAAAATTTCCAATAAATAAATAAATTTAATTATCATCGTTTAATAATTCATTAAATTCCTCATCAAAAATATCAACAATTTATACAATAACCACAATTAATTCTTTATTACAATATAGATAATCATAATAATTATTAACAATAGTCTGTGAATAAATATTGAATATATTTATTTTATGTTCATGTTTTTGCTTTGAGATTTATTTTGTATGTTTTTTTTTTTGCAATAAATAATAATTCTTTTTTTATGTTAATGATAATTTGCGTTGTAAATGCAAATTCCATTTCCGCCATTGTTGTTTTCAGGATGTAATTCGCGGTGATATAGAGAGTCACACACGGAAATAATAGAAAAAAATAATATTTTGTGTGCCACCGCCCCCTTACGAATCATTTTGCATAAATTTTAGGTTTGATGATAAGATAATGAATATAACAATTGATTAATACTTGCCCCAATTTCCGTTAATGTCGTTGATCAATATATATATCTTCCACGGGGGCACCAAAAGCCCACAATTACTCACACGTCCATCATGTCTGATGTTAATTGTTGAGTTTGCATTTGCAAATAATATATAAATTCGCGAATAATTATTTCCGCATCAAATAATTCATAATGCTGACGATAGGAGGCACGACAATACAACATGCATTCACTGTTTTATCAATTGAGGTTAAATCATTTTTTTCCATGATATGCGCACCCCAATAGCCAGCTGTAGTGCACTCCACGAAATTCCACTTCGTGCTGTGGATAACTATTATAACTATTGTGAGACCACAGTATTTCACGTCATGTAATAAGCCAAAATACTGATGAATATTAAATATAATTATGAAATGTCTTGAGATACAATCAATAATCATAACCCCATTAGCCAAGTGCATGCACCGATCATGCACGGTGCATGCACCTAGTGCATTCTCATGTAAATCCCTGTATAGCCTTTGGTGGAGTGCACCAAATGCTATTGGGGAATTTATGTTCATCAATAATTCTATCTAAATGAAAAACAATTTTCAAATTAAAATTTCTTAACAAATTACAAATTACTAATTAAATAATTTTAATTACTACTTATAATAATTACTCATTTATTAAGTAGAAAAAAAAAATGAACAAATTAACCTTTAAATAATTCATAATTATTTGATAAAAGTAATTTTATTTATTTTTTTTCCATTAAAAACTTAGATGTTGGAATGCGACTCATCTACAATTGTGTTGGGTAAAATATGTAAAACTACTTACAACATTATCTATGATCTTAATTATATCTCATGGGTTCATGTAATCAACATAATAATATATGTATTTTTGTTTTTTAATAGCTAAATATTGGGCGTTGATAGCGATACTCTGGAAAAAAAAAATAAGCAAAGAATCACGCCCGATTACATTTCATCTTTACATTAATTTTTCTCTTCAATTTTTTTATACTTCCGCATCATCAACTTTATCATAATTGGGCCAACATGTCTACTATTACAATAAAATTAATTATTTACAAAATATACAGAGACTAATTCAATTCCGATTGATAATAGACCTTTTCACTTGGCCATTTCACTCTTTTCTGCTTTCATTGCTTGCACAAATATCTTTTCATATATATAATGTGTATACATATGTGTACATGTCTTTATATATACACACATTTTATATATATGTACAATAATATAACTTACAATTTTTTTTTTTTCATTAGCATTAAATTAAATGAATTGAATTTTACAAATTTGTTTTTTTTTTTTAATATGAGAATATAATTTAGTGCTATTGTTTGTGCTTCGACATTTTTTCATTTGCACCTTTATAAATATTACAACAAATATAACTGAGAGATAATTGATTGAATGAAGAAAAAAAAAATTACAATGTTTTATATTTTCTATTTTGTATAAAAAAAAAATAATTATATGATATTTAATAAATGAATAATAACAATTCATGATCAGTTTCGATGATAATTGTAAGTGATTTTATATCATTTGTCATTCTTAATAGAGAATTATATTATTAAATATAAAACAAAGCCTCACGAAATTGTATAAATTTAAATTGGTATAAAGGCAAGATGAACACTTGATTTTTTTAAAAATCAAGTGAAATATTGGATCATCACATGTATTTGTAAGTTGTTTTTCTGTTAATAAATCCAACTGGACAGTTATCATTAATGAAAATAATGTTGAAGCCAATTACATTATAAAAAAAAAAAAAAATGAGAAGAATTTCTCTCTGTCACTTAATTTACAGATAAATAAATTATATATCAATGAATAAATTAATTAAATATATGCGTAAATATTTCTCTTGTATTTCGCTAATTAATTTATCGCGCGGAAGAACTAAAAGCCATGGTAATTAACTAATGATAATAACAGTTAAGATAATCATAATTTAAAGTGCTTTGGCGATTATACAGATTTGTTAATTAAATTTAAATAATTTTTGACGTAAAAAAAATTTATGAATTTGTGAAAAATAAAAATAAAAAATCTTGATAGAAGAATAATAATTTCAATAGTACGATTACAAATTTTAAACAAATGATCCTTTCAAAATCAATCTTTAAGACGTAAAATATATATAAAAAAAAATCAAAATTAAATTAAAAATAAATAATTCAAAACCGCCTAGCAAAAAAAAAACCTTTTCAATATTAAATTTTCCAAGGCAAATATAAACGAGAAGCGTTTTCATATTAATTATACAAATAGTAGTACTATACTATAAAGTAATCAATACATTATAATATTCAAAGATTAGTTTGTTAACATAATTCAATTTACATTTAATGACACTTATTAATTTCAACGATAAATTAATCGTTAAACTATTTACAAAGTGCAAAAAAAAAAAAAATAAGTTGTTTTGTTCACGACAAAAATTGTTCTATTGTCATACAGTTATTTTTTTTCTTTTCAAACTGTAAACAAAATAAAATATTCCAACCTGATTAATTCACGTTGGATTAGTAACACTGGGATTAATTGGTTCAATTTGTTGAACTGTCACAGATGTATTATCAGAACTTGTACATAATCTTTTCGGTTCTTTATGTAAATTATTAGAACTGCTTGATTTTCGTTTGTGACTTGAGCTTGAACTCGAGCACAATTTAGAACTGTCTCGTTTTCTATGATAATCTTTATCATAATTACGATGTGAATCTCTTTTATGTTTGTCCAATCGAACATCATCTTTTGAGGATTTAATCAACGACGACGATGAAGATGATTTATGAGTATCATTATCTTGATGATTGTCATTGGATTTATCACTTGGACTACGATGTTTATATTTCTTACGATCTTTATCCCGATCTCTACGATCACGATCTCTTCTGTCTTTATGCCTGTGTTCTCTCGAGTCTTTATCACTTCGATATTTTTTCGTTGATTCTGAATTCTTCGGTGAATGTTCAGATATTTTTATCGATTTATCATCAGGACGATTCCAACTATCGTCTGTAATTGAAGGCGATGACAATGTTGGATTATTAGAAACTACAATCATTGTATCAGATAATTCAGCTTCATTAATAATTGATTTATTGGACGATTCTGTTTGCGATTCAATTGTTTGAGCATTCACTTTAACACGTTCTTTCGCTTCTTCTTCAGCCATTTCAATAAGCGCCTTAACTGCATTCTCCGTTGCACATTCAATCTCAGAAATAAATCCCTTCATCGTTTCAGCTTTTAATAATTCATAATATTTATCAAACATAGTACTTTTCTTTTCATAACGTTGTCCCGATAAATCATAACATTCTTTATTAATTTTATCCACAATTTCTTTTGACGCCTCAGTAACACCACAACGAAACGATTGGCAAACTTCATCAACATCAGTTTTTGATTTATAAACAGCAATTTCTAAAGCCTTATCAACAACTTCAGTGGCATAAATTTTACCCGTTGATTGTCTCGTTGATATAATATCATTGTCAAGAATAATTTCTTCATTAATAAACGATGCTGAACACACATCTGATGAAATTTTTGGCAATGGTGTGCTCTCAACTGATGCCAACTCCTTCAATTGACATGGTAATATTGATGTCTTTAAATCAATAGCAGATGATATTTCTCGTTTTGATGTGTACGTAGCAGTACTAGAACTATTCGAGTGTCGTCTTTGATTAATACTAGTACTACTATTGCTACTACTACTGCTACTACTACTGCTACTGCTGCTGCTGCTGCTACTATTTCTAGTATCATTGCCATCGTGCTTTTTCTTTTTATCTGAATGATTATTATTACTAGTTGTTATCGTTAATTCATCACGATGTTCTGAATTCACCACTGATTTTCCAATAGAATGATGTCGATCATCATGTTTTTTACTCGATCTTCTTACATCTTGTTGATCAGTACTGGTTTTTCTTTTTATTGATAATTTATCGCATTTATTTTTGTCTAATGATTTTGATTCATTGACATCGTGTTGTTTTTTTCTCTCATTTACATTAGACTGTCTATTATGATCACGATTTTTATGCTCGTCCTTTCGTTTTCTTCCATGTTGATCAGATTTTTTTAAATTACCCTGATACTCCGCCGCTCTTTCTTTAGCCTTTTTCTCTGCCATATGTTGTCTATCTGCATTTTCTTTTTGTTCATCAACAAGTACACTTTGATGAGTGTTACTTTTTTCTTTAAAATGACTCGAATTTTCTGGTATTGAACGTCCATGTTTAATTGTTGGATTTATTGATGTATCAGGATAATATTGTTTGAGTCTAACGTGCCATGCGACACTTGATACCGCTGATATTGTACGAAATTGATGAATAATATTTCTGGGCAAAAAATATATATCATTGTCATATAAATTAATTCGGGCAAAACGTATACCTTGTCGTCGTAATTGATTTAATTTAGCATCTTCAATCCATTGGACACATTGTGATATTGGTGGCTCGTGTAAATCCAATTGAAGTTTTTCAACTAATTCAGAAAAATCACCGGCATAAAATGCCACAACATCTTTAGTAATTCTATTATATTCAGCAGTTTGACCACTATGAATGGCTTTAAGAACACCAACCGCAGCTGTTGTCATTCTATCAAGACCATGACCAACATGATCTGCATGGGCTCTTGTACGATCTTCAAACATATATTCACGTGCTTCACTTAATCGCGGAAGATACTGAAGATTTCGTAATTCATTAATGCCCGTTCTTCTGCGCTTACATGGACTTTTATTTATGTCTGCTGTTGGTACTAATTGTTCACCAGGCCTAATCCATAATATTGGACCGTCATTTGATTCTTGTGGCGTTTCCATTTTAACTACAGACATTTTTCCCCAAGGCATTGCCATTTTTAAAAATGGATTTTCCTCTAAACGTCGTAATAAATCTGGAAAATAACCGCCAACTTCTTCGTGAACAGTTCCAACTAAACTTATTTGATGTAATGGACCATAACGTACTGTACCATTACTGTATGCTTTATAAACTTGTTCTTTATATTGAAGCATTGTTGTTGTTTCAATGTCACTATTTCTGCCGAGTATTCCATTTTTTACTGTCAATGTTGGATAATTATATGCCATATGATCCAATAAATCAGGTAAATATGATGCTGAATTATGAACAATTCCCATAACATGATAAGCATTACCATTTTCATCCTCACCAAAAACTACTTTAAAAAATTCTTGCGCCAATTCTTCAACTTGTTCTTTTGGCAATACATCAATTTCATCTTGATACATATGTACAACAGTAGCACCACCATTTGGATAAGTTTCTATATGAATAAACTTTTTATATTTTAATCCCTCCAATTGTTCACATTTTACAATAGTTTTGTTTAAAATTTTACAACTTTTTGTTTCAAGATTCAGACGTAAATTAACATTTGAATTATTTAATTGTTGCGAAATTTCTTTTCGATGCAATTGAAGTGGTGCACTCCTGTCACGTCGACATTGTACACCAATACTTGCGCGTTTTATTTTACTACGTTTATAACAGCGCGAGCATCGATGTCGTTCACTGTGTTCTCTCGATCGTTTTTCACTCGGTCTTGTCGATGTTTTATCACTATTAATTATCGTTGACGATGATGATGAAACTGATGTTCTCATAGTTTCATTTGCAACATCATGATGACACGTTGTTGAATCAATTTTACTTGTTGATTCTCTCAATGAATTACATGTCAAATTTAAATCGTCAGGTACATTAATTTTATTTAAATCTGATGGCTCTTGATTTATTGCACTCTCTACAATTTTAATTATTGCCTCATTTTTATCTTTAACAATTATACCATCAATTTTATCTGTCTTTGTTAATTTTTTTACTGGATCTGATATATTATCTGTGATATTATTTGAAGACAATGAATCATTAAATACTGCTGGATCTTTTGTGTTTGATTCACTAGCTTCATTGCACTTGGCGCTGTCCATTGAAATTGCGACATTTGAAGTGCACGTTACTGTACCACTAGTGATAAATGTCGTATCAGGACTATGAGGGTTTATTGAAACTCGTGGTGGATAATCCGGACTTCGTGGACTAGTTATTATATCTCCACTACATTGAGGACTTTCACCTAATTGTGGAGTTTTACTCGACACATTACCACATTCCTCCAATTTAACCGACAACGTATTGACATTATTCTCTGGCAAAGATTCAGCATTAGATGTCGTGTCAGCCTGTAAAAATAACAATTCACTGAATAATGACAAATCCAACAAGAACAAAGAGATGAAAAGGAAAAAAAAAATTTATTTTCAACAATAAAATCAACTTCAAACATAACAAATATAAATTAATTCATACAACCCACATGCACTGTGTTGAGTGATGGATCCCTGGGAGGTTTCATTGATTCACAAACACCAGAATTTGATTCTGCAATAATAAAAAAAAATATATTATTATAAAAATTGTTTCATGTTAAAAAAAAATTTAATATTTTTCTTATTTTATTTTATTAATGAGACTTTCTTTTTCATATTGTGATTTATTATTTAATAATAATTAAAATATTGTAGGTTATATGATAGGTATGTAATGTATGTACATTACAAAACTTACCGTCAGTATTGCGAACAAGGGAAGTTGATACGTTCGCGTCCTCAACGCGGCAATGGCCGGACATTTTACCTGATTCTGAAAACAAATTAACCAATTTTTTGGTGACAGTGACCGGATTTAATCCGGTATTATTTTCGGCAGCCCCATGGGATTTAATTAAATCTTTACGTTCACAAGATCTATTATTATGTTCGTTGAATCCACGAATTTTTAATGACGCCGATGTTGAATTTGTGGGCGTCCCGCTGGGCGTCTTAATCGAATGATTATTCACTGAATTTTTATTCAACTCGCACGATTTTTTATCCGTTAATTTCCACGTTATTTTTGATTCATTAGAAATAAGTTTATCAACAATAATTGGCTTGACGATGTAATCATTTTCACTATTGACATCGCATCGTTCATTTGTCACAGGTTTCACACTCTCCTCGGATGCCATCTTGAATTTATCACATAACGTTCTAAAAAGTATGGATGCTACAATGGACGCTATTGGCTTATAATCTGCCGCCATTTTTATTCGAGCGTTGTGATTGGTTGAAATTTTTTATGCAGCAGTATTGTGTCCAGTTATCGTGCGTGTATTATCTATTTCAATATTTATAACTTTCTTTCTAATGGTATTCAAATGTTCATTAACCTCTCTAATAAATTATCATCAGATTTTGATAAATATTTTTATAAAAATAAAAAAATTAAATATAAATGTTTATTTTTATTTTATCTTAATCAGCGATGTATATTCAATTTAATTTTGCTTATAAATTAATTTTATTTACATGAATAATACGTGAAAATTAATTATTATTGATAATACTTATTGTTGTACATTTTAAGATATAAATAAAATTAAAATTAAGAAAAAATTGATTTTTATGTAATAAAAATCACTGGTTTGCATTAATTATTGTATATACAATATGAAATTGATTGATATTAATGAATAAATGAACAAAAAATGATAATAAATCTTTTTTTATGAAGGAATATTAAAGATCAAGTCGAACACAATCAAATTACTTAGTTCCATTTATGTATTTCGTTAACTATCTAATATTTTTCTCTTTATCACATCGCATTGAAAGCTATATCAGTTGATTGGAGGATAATTCATTGATGCCAATTTATTATACAATTTATTCATGGCGTAATATTGAAATAAATGTCAATAACCTACAAAAATCTTAAAATACCACAAGCTAATAACAAATAAGCTTTAATGTAAATTAAATGAAATCACGCTGTGTAATTAGATAATTAGCAAACTTTTAATTCATTTGAATGCATAATTTTACTGAATTCGCATAATATATGATCCACTTAATTAATTAATTATAATTAATCAATGATTACTATTAATATTCGGTATTATTGTAACCACAATGTACAATTCAGTCTAAACTTTTATCAGTGAGTGACAATGACTGTATATTTTATAAGTTCACTTTGATTCTATTGATTTTAGGTTATGTTGATCACGACCAGAAAGAAACCGTTTGTCGTTTATTCAATAATAATTATTTATCTGTACTATTTTTTTCTCTATATACAATTGCCAAAATTAATAAGATTAATAATAGAAAAATACCATATTTACGAATGTAAAATTGTCTTTGTCGTTGAAGAAGAAAAATAACTGATAATGTATGGAATAAAATAACCACTTGATTAATAATATTCTGCAAAATTTTGAAAAGTAAGGTTATGTAGTGAATCATATACACTTATATCGCCGATTAATGTACTGTTTTGATCACAGTAATTTCCAACAATTATACCATTGATATTGTAACGTTGATTGCCAAATTACCATTATCAGCAAAGCGTCGTGCGATAGATGTATCGAAAACGAGACAATCAGATGCGAGAATTGCACAACAAACACCTTCATGAATTGATCGTGGCATCGCTTCCCAAGTTAATCGTCGACGATTGCCATTTAATTCCAATCTATTTCACAAAAATCAATAATAAACATTTCAAATTTATGATAAAAAATTGATGACAATAATATATTACTATTAATTTTTACAATATTACATCTTGAATATTAATTTAGACTTTTGATTCAGTTAATAATTTGATTTTAATTATTTTATTCGCATTATTCAGACGCTCGTTGAAAATTTTAACACAAATTCCGAATGGACTTTAACAAAAATTTCTTTACTGTAATAGATATTCAAATTTTTATCTGTATTAAATTGTGATAAGAAGTTTAATAAAATTATTCGCCTCCTATATTCCCATTTCGTATTTTTCCCAACAATAAATTTTCAAACAATTAAAATTAACCAGTTGTAAACAAATAAAATTGCGTTATTGTATAAAACACACAAAATGTCAACGCAAGAGTAGATATTATTTGATAGATAAAAATCTGCCTTAAATATTATAAATACAAAATATTTATTACCTGTATGAAAAATTTTCTGCTTGTTTTCGCGAACCAATTAATTGTGCAATGGCAAAAAATTGCTGATGACCATCATATTTTTCTTGTTTCTCTAAAACAAGCATAAAATGATGACCAAAACATGATTGCATCATCACCCAATCAACAGCACCAGGAAGATTAATATCAGTAGCCAAAAATACAATGTCTTCACCTGGATAAAACAAAAAAATTATTCACATAATTATATTTATTTTTTATTTTCATTTGTCCTTCAATATATCTATGTAAAAATATTAAAACAAATGATAAAAATATATATTTTTATCACTGTTGATTACAATAAATTTTAAAACCCACCTTGCAATGTGGTTATACTTTTGTGACTCATAACTAAATGTGGCATAACTTCTTCCAACGAACCTTGCCATTTACATGATGCACCAGGACATGGACAACTGTAAGGACGGAATTCACACGCGTCTTCATGATCTGGTTTTTCTATATGTACCATTGACACAGTGCAACCACTCGTTGAATATTTGCATGGGAACATAACGTTACTTGCAACCTTTTCCATCGCAAGATTACGAATATTACCTGTGACAAATAAATATTAAATTATTAGAAATAAATATTATTATTTGTTTAATAAAGTTCAGACAAATTAAGAATAAATTCCAATACCTAGTGGACCTCTACAAGTTGGACAGCAGCTCAATTTTGGTCTACAATTACTGCAAACTAAGTGGCCACTTTGGCATTGTAATATTGGCGGCAATACATATTCAAAGCAAACTGGACATTCAAAAAGACTGGCCAAATCTGTTGAACTACTCGATGCTGATACTGCTGCAGCTGACGTACTTGCAACACCCCTACCTCGTTTACCACTGCTTATATTTAATTGCGACATGTTTTATCACAAGACAAAATAATGTTTAGTACAATGAGAAATTTAGTTGATGAAAAAAAAAAAAAAAAAAAAAAAAAAAAAAAAAAAAAAAAAAAAAAAAAACAAACAATTATTGTTCCACTTTCACAATAGAAATTTCCAGTAATTAATTTAATATTGTCATTTGACATCCAATCTGCAACAAAATAATTAAAATTAAAATAATCTGTATATATAAATGTAAATTATGTTATAATATATAATTTAAATTATTATTTGATTACGTATCTATGTAATATATTATAATTAATAATAGACAAATGTAAGCATTTAAAACTGCAACGCCCAATTTCAATGAATTTAAATCTTATAAATATATACATATTCTCATTACGTATATAAAATTCATTGAATGCATTATGCATTGATAATTATTGACAAACTCACCAATGAAAATACAAACAATCGAAACAATTGTTGAACCCAATAAGATGTAAATATCATCGGCAAGTATTCATGATATACCAAATCACAAATATAATATGAAAATAAATCACTGGATTGGGATAATAAATTTGGTAATGAAAATATTGAATGACTGGACAGCATTGAGACAATTAATGATAACAATAATGTTGATGATGATGATGATGACAACGACGACCACAATGTCCAGAGAGACATGTGTTTCACGTGACACACCATAGATATGCGTTTGCAATTGTCAATTTACAATTGTGCATTGATGAGATAAAAAAAAAACAAGAATGCGCAATGCGTTTGAGGTTAATGTATGGTGGGTGGAATCACAGTGGTCACACAGTGTAAATGAATTGCGCAAGAATTTTCATGACACAATAAATAAATGTGCGACATAGTTGACAATGATAATTAATGTTCAATTTGTCCACTCAACAATTAATTCATTCATTAAACAATGTTATATTATGGTGAACTTTTATACTCCAATATATATTTATGTATGTAAAATTGTAGATGCGAAATTTTTTTGTCCGTTTTGTATATTTGTGTGCACTATGAAAAATTCTATGCACTATTGTTGTATTGTTCACTTTTTTGTTGCAAAAATTATTATCATCGTCTTGATTTTATGATAAAGTACTTTTTTCTTTCTTTCTGTGAGAAATAATTAGGTGAAGAGCTAAATGTTGCTAGAAAAATTAAATTAACAAAATTGTGTATATACACTATAATGTCATTTTACAATTCCAATTCGATACAAATATATATACATATACATTATATATGTATTATGTGTAGTAGTGAAAATTGTGTAAATGTTATGTGTTTCTTTCAGCTTGTAATGTGTGAATTTGAGAAAGAATAGTCGATGATATTTATTCGAACGACGCCATTTTCTCTATAGATAACTGCCAATGTAATATATTTTTTCATCGACAGGCGGCGCTAATGTTGGTTTCTATTGATGACAAAATGGCGGCACTCTTAAAGTAAAAATTATCGTTGTTACATTGTTGTATTTATAATTTTTATATAATTCAAAATATTTATGTAAATGAAAGTGTGTGATAATAAATATGAATCAAAAGTTATAACGGAATTTTTCATTTTCGATTATAATTCATCCATTTTTTTTTTTTTGTAGTTTATATAAAATGCCATGGGCGAAACAAACAAAAAGTAATAGTAACAAAGTATTCACGTAATTTATCAAATATTTGCATAAATTTTACTGTTTGTATTTCATATTATATCTTTTTTTTTTCCATTTCAACTTGCAAATAACGTATATACATCCAGATATAAATTATATATCTTTTTATATATTGATATTCAAAATGGCCAATAATAAAAATTTTTTTTCCAATTTAAATGTGTATATATATATATAAATATACATATATGCATGTAAGTTTGTATGTATACATATGTAAACAATTCATATAGTTGATAATAAACATTTACTTGTTATTTTTCTTAATGAAAATCTCATTTTTTCTTTTTTTTTTTTTTTAAGATGTATATTATAGAATATTTTTGTTTGTCCCTTAATAAATTTAATGAAGGTTTTAACATTGACAAAAAAAATACAATTTTGATCTGAATTACAGTATATAATGCTCATTCAGAACCCTAATATCAGTATGATTTTGCTATATAACAATTTGATATTACAATTTATCAACAGATATACAATGTATTGAAGCAACTTTTTTTTCTGTGCGAAAAGAAATACAAATGTGAGTTTTGTTACTATCACACACAACCTACCAATTATTCTTATATATGACAAGAAAATATAAAATATTTTCACATTAATTAAACATTGTGTCACATATATATAAATGTATATGATTATTATTTATCACTATTTTCTTTTTGTTCAATTGATTCACCCAAGATGGCAACGGGTTACTTTCCAATCACACAATTGCAAGCATATTTAACCTATAAATTATTTTTGTTCCTCATTTTGTTTCTCTATTAATTTTACCATATTATCACGCGTACAAATGTATCGCAAATATTTATAATATTTTTTTATCGCACGTATTTCATGTTATTATATCAAAATCCTGCTTGAATATAATATAAATATTTATAATCATATAATCTGTGCATTGGTCTTGTATATAATATAATATATGCAACAAATTATAACTGAATTAATATCTATATATATTTATAACCAAGATTATTCGTGCGTTAATTATTTGCAATATAATTTTTAGCATTTGTTTTCTTCTTCAAGACGTGTATAATAAAAAAAATAAACCGATCGCCAAATTCAATATTGATCCATGATTGTTCAAAAGAAAAAAAAAACAAATATCGAAGAAAAGAAAAACTAACCACGCAAAAATTCAGTATAATTGTCTCATCAGAGACACATATATATATGTATATATGTATATATTTATATATAATAAGCTTGAACAAAATTCATTAGGTATTAAAATACGTAAATCATAAACACTACATATTATATTGAAGAGAAAAAAAAAATTGAAACGAAGAGCATGATTAAATGATGAATAGAAGCATAATTATTACATACATAAAGATTCCGCGTATGAATTATATTATAACGAAATTTTTCAAATGCACTGAGTAGAAATATAATAATAATTACTCGTGTAATGAGTAAATTTAATCAAAATTGATTTGTTTCCTTTTTTTTTCTGTTCAATTGTGAATGATATAAACATCCTGCTGGGATAATTTCCATTTATATTCCCCATTAGGTTAAATTTTTTAATTTATATAACTCATATAAACGATCATATATACTAAATTATATATGCTCTGATGTTTAATTCGCGCGAATGTATGTACGTAAAATTTGTTTGTTTTCTTTTTTTTTTTTATGTTTTCAATGGAAATCAGTAAGGCTGATGTCTTTGAAATTGTCTTGGACCTTGTCCATTACCACGAGGTTTACCAGGCAATTGATAATTCAATATTTCATCAATTCTATCATAACCTGCGAAGCTATCATAATTACCATAGTTATCATCATAACTACCTTGATAGCCAGTACTATAATCTGGGACGTATCCATATCCGCCATTATATCCAGGTCCATAACCAAAACCCCAATGAACTTGACGATTAACTTCTGGATTAACTTTAACTTTCTTTACATCAACTTCCTTTCCTTTGATCGATTGTTTTGGTGTTTTCAACAGCTTATAAACAACATCTTTCGAATCAAATGTTATGAAACAAAAACCTTTTCTTTGATTTTTGGTTTTGTCAAATGGTGCTTGTAATTCAACAACAGTACCATATTGACTAAAATAAGCTTTAATATCATCGTCTGTTATCTCTGGTGTTAATCCACCGACAAATATTTTTCCATGTTGTGCTTTTTTGCTAACACGCTTTGGATCCACCTGAATATTAAAAATAAAACAAAAACATAACCTCAAATAAAATAATTGAATACTCAATCAATAATGAATAATTTTAATTATTAATTAACCACGTGGTCTTTTATGAAAAATCAAATACTACACTTGACTATGATTAATTATAATTCATCCTCAAATTATCACAATTATAAATAGAAAGAAAAAAAAAAATCAAAACAAAAATTATAACAACAAGAAAATCCAAGTTATATCTACAAAATAAAATTCCTAGATTAATTTACATATGTATAAATATATTTTTATATATTACCTTACGCTTGTTGATATAATGTTCACCAGATGCCAGTAATTTATCAATAGTTTTTGGATTTGTAAATACCATAAATGCAAAACCCCGCGAAATACCAGTATACTGATCCATTTTAACTGATATACTTTCAATTTCACCAAATTTACCAAAATGTTCACGCAACTCTTTATCCGTGGTATGACGAGACAATCCACCAATAAACAGTTTACGTTCATCATCTTTTCCCGGTATACCTGCTGTCGCCTGTTGCTGCTGATAATTAGAATCATGATGCTGCTGATTTTCTTTTTGCGAATTATTCTCTTGTGATGATCCATTATCAGATTGATGCATCATTGTTGAGTTGTCGTTTTCGGATTGATTCTGATAACATTCGACCGCCGCCATCGTTTTCTCCTTGTGGTCTCTTATTTCTCTGTTCTCTCTCGTCACACACAATCACCGACGCTATAACACACTCTTACACACCACCACGTTTTCTCTCTCTCTGAAATATAAAACAGGTGCTTATTGTAAAATATATACCTTACACAAAATATATAAATAATATATATTGATATTTAAATAATTACAAATTAATTAAAAACAATAAAAATTCACAAATATAATTGTGCACGTTAAAAAAAAGTAAAAAATAAATAAGTAAAAAAAGAAATCTTCAGAATGTATATATATATATATATATACATTTATATATCTAAATATATGTATGAGATATATATGTATATGGATATGTATATATATATGTAACATGCGTATATACCTTTTTAGTTGTACCGTCGCTGCTGCCGGTACCGGCTTTCTGCGCCTATGTATTATTGCGTCCAAACCACTGCAAGAATCAAAACTGACTTATGAGAAAGACGGCCGAGAATGTACTGAACGACACAAAATTAAATAAGAACAAGCGGTAAAGAATGTATGGGTGTGAATATGTAGATTGTGTGTGTGTGTGTGTGTGTGTGTTAAGCTTGTATATTAAAGTCCGGTTCCTGTTTTTAACTTTGTTTAAGCAGCTTCGTTTATTGGTTAGATTGTTAGGTTATGTTATTCCATTGAACCAATCATCGAGATGATAGAACGGTAATGAGGGCTACACCATTTTTCTACTTTTCGGATATGGCGGCCTCAATTTTGAGGTGGTGGATGCTACGAACTAATTATTTAGGCTGAGGTAAGTAGGTGTGCCAATCTAACATGTTAGATTGGCACACCTACTTACCTCAGCCTAAATAATTAGTTCGTAGCATCCACCACCTCAAAATTGAGAAGTAGAAAAATGGTGTAGCCCAAATTTGCATCAGTTATGAATGGAAGTTTGGTGCGAGCTACCAACTTATGCTGAAAGTAGAGTAACCAACCTAATGTCGGTAAAATACTAAACTTAATTGCGTTATCGCCTGTGCGCAGCATTCGCATACTTAAGGCTGGTTTCCACACGCATCTATTGTTGTAACTAAAACCAAATATGTACAATTTTGATTTATTCACTGAAATGAACTCAAGAATCCCACGAAAACTTTTTCATAGAAGTTTTTTATTTTCACAAAATTATTATTTAAAAATAAAATCATACAAATCTATTTTCATATGATAATTCTTATATACATTTCAATTTTAAACGTATTACTCTACATATAATTGTAAGATATTACAACATCCTCATGGTTTCTCAAAAAATATATTGTAATACAATTAGCTTTATTGGCTTTATATACTATATAATTTTTCATATTTACATTTTTCCAAAACACAGGTTTATAAATAATAAATAAAAATTTACGTCCACTTATCAGCTGCTGAACCACCCCAGTTTTGGGCAGCAGGTTGAGCTGGTGCTGGAGCACTTGTTGCAGACCAGTCATCTTGTACTTGTGTCGCCCAATCACCAGTTGTTGCAAATGATGCTGCTGGTGTGGCAGCAACAGGTGGGATAGCAGTAGCAGCTGGAGCAACATCATCAGCCCAATTTTCTGTCGTTGCACCCACAGTATCAACTTCATTACCCCAACCAGCTTCAGTAGTTGGCTCGACTGCAGCAAATTCTTTTGGTGGTGGTGGAGCAATTTCTTTAGCTGCTTGTTCTTCTTTTTCAGCCTAAATTAAATATAATATATTTTTAATAACCATTAAATATTGAATAAAAATATATATATTCAACAAAGATTAAGCCATAATATTCAACAAGATTATTTTAGAAATAATTGTATCATCATTTGCACAATTCTCAATTTAAAGAAAATAAAATATAGAATGAAAACATACCTCTTCTGGATCACGGTAGAAGAAAAGGTCCACTACAACATCCCATTTCAATTCCCGTGGAATTGATCCGCGAAGACGGAGAACTTCCCGGGCAAGAAGCCACCACATCAGCCCAATAGAATGAATATTTTTGTTATTGCATGGAATAGCAATGTCCACGAATCGAAGTGGCGAATCAGTATTACAGAAAGCAATAACTGGAATATTCACATAACTTGCTTCTGTAATGGATTGGTGATCCGTCAATGGATCCGTGACAATCAAGAGGCGTGGTTCTCGGAACGCAGCCTGGAATAATTTAGTTCATTTGTTTAATTAATAAAAATTCTCATCATCGATTATTAATTAAAATTCCATTAATTTATAAATCATTTTCAGCAAAGATTAAGCCATATAAAATCAACATTTATTCATTCAGATAATATTTGTCATCATTTTATCATTGAAAAAATTAGAATTATTAAAAATGATCATTAAAATTAATATACCTGAATCTGGTTTGTAAACGCTCCAGGAGTGAAGCGTCCAGCAATCGGTGTGGCACCGGTGTAAGCAGCAAATTTTAGGACAGCCCGCTGTCCATGGGGACGCGAGCTGATGACGAACACCTCACCAGGATGTTCGATGGCTACTATCGCTCGAGCAGCCAGAAGAATTTTTTCGTAGGTCCGACGAAGGTTTATGATGTTAACACCGGCACCTAGAACATTTTAACGAATTCTCTATGAATGATTTCGTTTATTTTAAATTAATAATAAAATGTTTAATATATGGATGCATACCATCTGCACGGCGTTTATATACATATTGTTCCATTTGGTAATTCACGTTGCCGCTACCCAAATGGCTGCATGCAGCCAACATTTTTGTAACATCATCCTCTTTGAGGGATAATACGTCCAATCCTCCAGACATTTTTCTATTGTGGTTTATTTTCACCTAATATCAACATTATCATATTATTTCTTAATTGACATAATATTCGAAATTGAATTAATGAAATGCACGTGGGTAACAACTTAAATTTAGATATATGAGAACTACAAATGTATATTACCTGTGCGACGACCGGAAGCAGAGTGAGAACGTGTAAGCTGTGCTTCTTGCTTATATTAGTAATGCCCTGGGGACATAATCCATGCACATGCGCACTGAAAATCTACACGATGTATATCTATATCATAGTATTATATAGGTATAGATCGTGTAGATTTTCAGTGCGCATGTGCATGGATTATGTCCCGGGCACATCATTGGGTTATATATTATATTTCCGTTTTACTTGCGAATTTGGCGCCTCTCATTGCCTGTTGGTCCCGTTAAAGAAGCTCTTTATCGATGTTGGAAGTTTTTATCGACAAAGCTGACTCATATATTCGCGACAATAATGTAAAAAATAATATAAATAGTTCACACATGGTGGCGCCACGATATGAGTTCAAATTATTTTTGAATTTAAAATTCAACGATCACATCAACGATATGTCTATGGTATATTGAGAATTTATAGCACATATTATCCTAAAGATAACCATGATAAATTATTAATATTGAGATCAGTCCAAAAATCATGATTTCAATTAATTGACAAGCTATAATTTATTCCAATTCTGTACATGAATTCGGAAGCCATAACGTCCATATAAAACTTTTGAGGTTTTTGTTCTCACTATTTAAACTTAACCTCTAAGTTGTATTATCATCATTTTGGATGTAATGTCTTAACAGAACGGAATATATAAATAATATATATTAGTAAAAATGTATCCAGAAAATCATAAAACAGTTTTTGTACTGGATCATACACCTTATTTCGGAATTTCAACCGAAAGCCGGTTGGAATTTGAATGTTTAAAAGGTCGTGCACAAAATCATATACCATTGGCACCTATTTGTAAATCATTATGGACTACCAGTGTCGAATCTTCCATGGAATATTGTCGAATTGTTTGGGATTTATTTCCTTCGGGTAAACTGGTATGTTGAAACGTTTTATAACCTAATTATTAACAAATAAATTTGATTACTACAATAAATTATTTAATTATTCTAGGTTAGATTCGTTGTGAGTGATCATGCAGCACATATTTTAAATACTTGGAGTCCATTGCAGCAAAATTTATCTCATGTAAGATTTATTTCAGATGAAATAAAAAACATGAAAAGATGTAAATGCAATTAGATAATTTTTTTTTATTGTAGATAATGAATGGCATGGCCATTATTGGTGTTCCACCTAGAATTCATCCACCAGACGTTGATTTTTCTGTGATACATGGTTTAAGAGTTGCTATAGAAGCACTGACGGAATGTTCAGAAGTTCAACACGCGAAAAGAACTTCATTACCAGAAAATGCAACAAAAATTCAAAATAGAGGACGTGTAATTTGTATTACTAGTGCTAGAGATGACATCAATATGAAAAGTTTAGAAAATATTTTTTTAAGTCAGTTGGCTCAGCAAAATAAAATTGCTCTTGGATCAGACGAGTGAGTATTTGTCAAGTTTTACATTAATAAAACCAGTACATAACGCTAGAATAAAATATGTACATGTATACTTAAGTAAATATTGTTTTATTGCAGTTTGATGCCAATACATCATTGTCATTTGGTTATATTAAATATTTTTCCAGTTAATATCGAATCTCAAGTGACAAATCAAAATCCTCGAGAAGTATAAATAACAAATTTAATTATTTTATAATTGATATTAATTTAAAACTGGGTTATAATATAATTTTTTAAATTTATTTCTACAGATTTCACCATTGTTAACAATGGAAGTTCATTCAATGAAATCAATTGCATTACATTCAAAATTATCTCATCTTATTTTATCTCATTATGACCTTGCTAGCACCACTGTTACTGGTATACCAATGAAGGAAGAACAAAATGCCAGTTCATCTGCCAATTACGATGTAGAAATGTTTCACTCCGTCACTGCACACTCATCAATTTTAAATGGTACGTATTAAATATTAAAAAATTTAATAATTTTAATGAGACTTCAATTCTATGAAAATGTTCATAGGTAATCCACAAGATTCAGCTTTAATAAAAACATTTCGAAGATTTGAGGAAGGTTCAGAATATGAAACTGTGACATTAAAATGGTGTACGCCACGCGGTTGCAGTGCATCAGAAATGCAAAATTGTACAGCAATGCATCGAATAACGCCAG
Source organism: Microctonus aethiopoides (assembly GCA_030347275.1). Lineage (NCBI taxonomy): Eukaryota > Metazoa > Arthropoda > Insecta > Hymenoptera > Braconidae > Microctonus > Microctonus aethiopoides. The sequence continues at coordinate 3,002,802 of JAQQBS010000004.1, forward strand.
TTGATGTAAATAGTCGACCATCATCTTGTCTTATTAATTTTTTATTAAATGGTAGATCAGTAATGCTTGAAATGGTACGTAAAAGCGGAGGTAAAACAATATCTCATCTCTTGGCTTCACATGGAGGTGAAATTTTTATTCACACTTTGTCAACTGCTAGAAGTGTACTAGAAGATCCACCATCAATTAGTGAAGGATGTGGCGGACGAGTGACTGATTATCGAATTACCGTAAGTAAATTATTTAAAATTTCTCTAATTCTCATAAATTCATATTTAAACATGTATTAAAAATTCATTTAGGATTTTGGAGCACTAATGCGTGCTAATGTATTAGTACCATTGAAACGATCTGCCAATGATAATAGTGAAGGATCTGCTGCGAAAATGAGAGCAAGACTTGAACGTCATACGAGATATTGGCCCATGACAATTTCAAGTACTTTAATGTTTAATCTAAAACAAGTAAATATTACTTTTTGATTTCTGGTATATTAGTAAATTCAAATTTTTTTATTTAACAGTTGTATTTCTTTTTTTAGATTATAGATCCATTGCCAGAATTAATGTTAAAAGAAGAGTTAACTAAAGATGAACTTGTAAAGTGCAAACAACTCATCTTTGGTTTATTACAATTGGAATCGAAGCATGAAGCATTATCGTTACCAAATATCGGCGGTGGTGGTGGTGGTAGAGGAGGCAAAAGTGGCGTTCGACGTGAAGAGCATTATCGGCTTTTGTGGGAAGAGCTGGAAACATTTTTAAAAGCTCACGCCAATAATTCTTCGATGCACACTGAACTTCTTAATTGTCTACTTGAAGTTCGTAACAAAGACGATAAAGATAAAATTGAACTTGATCAGGCTTTACGAAAGTTTGACAGGTAAATTATTTTTTATATTTCCTCTCATGAACTTTCTTATCATCAAATTATAAAAACATACATTATAAATCGAATCATTTATATTACAATTAATTTAAACATTCAATTTATTAGCATACCTAAAGAAGAAATCGTAGCGCGTGCAAGCGTTATACGTGCGACAACAGACTCGCCTATGTCACCACCTTCCAGTACATCAACTTCGCTCATAAAACAAACACAAAAGAATATAAGTTCGAAAAGTTTACTTGACATTTGGATACAGCGAAGTTTACCAAAGGAACGTCGTCCAGAATTTCATGGCCGGCTCAATAGTGACGGACCAAGAGCTAAATTATATCCAAACTTAAAAGAAGTTGGTAGAGAACCTCGTGAACCCATGTTGGAAGCGTAACTAATATTTTTTTATTCAACATATATAAATAGATATAATAATTTTAAATAACGACGCTTGAGTGTTTCATGGCGTATAAATAAGAAATAATATTTCTAAAACAAAGAAATCAAATCAAATAACAATTTTCAAGAATACTAATTCGATGATGAAGAAATCCAGTATCCAACAGTAATATGCAAAGAAAAAAAAACAATACAAATAGTGCAATGAACTGACCAGCATTCACGTTGACTTTGTCCACACGTCGGTTTATCGCGTGCGTCTAGTCAACGTCTGCACTTACAATACATTGACCTTATATATAAAAACGATATAGCATGTATGAGTCTCGTAAAGTGTATTACACTCATACTCTCTCTCGCTCTCGCTCTCTGTCCTTCAATCTATTTTTCTTCCTCTCCGGCTCGGCATACTATTTACCCTACGTTAATCGATGGAAGGAGGAGCGAGTGAGATGTAATGCATAACTACATAATATAATGCAAGCACGTTGTTGGCCCGAACGAAGCGAAAGCGCAGGAAGATATAGTGGTTGGTAGATTGGAGGACAAACGAAGAGACGAAGTGAGAGAGAAGAATTAAAGAGAGAAGTGAACGAGGACGAAGTATAACTGACGGTGGTAGAGGAACGCGGGGGAGACGACAGAGAGTGCAAGTGCGTGACGTAACGGTTCATTCATCCCGAGACAGACGATATCCCGGTCAATGGTAGGTATGTATTCACTTTGTATACGCGTGTAGTCGCACATTTATTCGTAGGTGTCTGCTTGTACATATGAATGTATATAAACAGCAATGTTGATTGCTTTGGTTGCAACTGTGTCAGTTGTTTTGATTTATTTTACATCGCTGTACAGAGCAGAAGGAAAAATAGAAAGGGAAAAAAAGTAAAAAAAAAAAAAATTAAATAACGAAAGGATATATTTGTTTGGTTAACAAATATTTCATTCTACAGATTGGTTTTTGTATTAATATTTTATAAATATCTACCAAGGAATTTTATCATTTGGAATTTTCATTTGATTAAGCGTAATATATAAATTCGATTTACTGCTTTAGTGCACATTCAATACAAGGAGATACATGAATAATTAATATAATTGCGAGCATTGAATTGTCACTTTAAATATTTAATACTTATTGACAGAAAATGACAGATCTTTCTTAAATATAATATGGTCAAATTATTATTTTATAATCAAGTTGATTTTGATTTGAAGGTCAGTTTGAATTTATTAAATATAAAAAAGTATACATTTACTTTGGAGATGTGTTGAAAGAGGTAGAGAGATCATGTAACGCAGGTGTATAGTGAATAAGTATTAGTTCGAGCGCGATGACTTTTATATACCCAGCTATTTTCAGCACCTGTCACTCCAACAGCTGCTCGACGTTCGCGTATTGCCCAGGAATATGACTTCGAAAATATACAGCCAGTGCACAAAGAAAAATACCTGAGAGAATAAAATACATAAGACTTTTCAAGTTATTATATCAACTCTCAAGAATAGTACAAACGTCGATTAAAATGTTTTAATTAATATTTTTCATATCAATAATTTGATATTATATTAATTCAATTTTTTTAATTCTTATTAAATTATATCGTGATTTTATCAACGTAATGAAGTAATGAAAATTATTTCTAAATGCTCGTAACATCGCTCTGTCCAATGGCTATCTTTGGCTTATGACTCTATTGATCTGGTTATTCCTACTCTACAGCAAAATAACGATCCAACTGTATAAAATTCTAAAGCCGACATAACTCTATAATTCACCAGTTTTCCTTCAACATCTATTCTTGCTTTTATTAAACAACAAAACCCCACGTTCAATATGACTCGATATAACTAGCAATATTATTTTTATCCATTGATAATAATGAATTTACCAATAATACACGTCTCAATTTTTATATTACTACATTACCAATTTTAAAGTCCAATATATTGTCTCATAAAAATTATATTCCTCCCGATAAATATAATAATTGATATCAAATCATTTATTTGTCAGCTATTTAAATATCGATAACGTATATAAGTCTAGCAATTAAAAACGAAATATTAATTTGGAAAATGCCAGTAGAAAGACAATAACTGACAGCTTTATATTCGTTCGCATGACATTGACAGTCACTATGACTACGCCCCTGGAAGCCTGCAAAGCCTGCAGTGTCGTTAGAGAGTGCACAAGGGGAGAGAGAATGTTGGGATATGAACTGGGGCGTGGGGCCAGCTGCTGTGGAAACGCTGCTATTTATATATACATATTCATATGTACGTGTATATATATCGCTTTTAGAAGCCTGCTAGACTGCCAGAGGCTATAAGGGCTGTTCAAAGAACGTGCCCTATACACAAAAGAGAGAACCCTGACCCTTGAGGGACGCTTACAATCTGTATACCTAAAAGCAGTCGCATGTACATAGCTGCCTACCTTCCTTGGAATATTACTCTGAAAATGGAATGCATTAAGGACAACCCAATGAAAAATTAAATTTTCACCATGGTGTAAAAAAAAAAAATTTACACTGTACCTAAAATAAATATTTAATTTATCGCATGATATAACAATTTATCTAAAGTTTAATTTACTCAATGAAATTATTTATAAATATTCACATCAGTATTATCTTTGATTTTTATATTTTTCTTTTAATTTTATTATTAAACCAAAATACAAATCATTGGTATGTATAATATTCAATTATATATTTATTCAATTGAGTGACAAAGTGTATATCTTATATCCTTATATACCTTAACGAATATTTAAATATAAGATTATCTAATGAAGAAAAGGTCTGGGCTTTTAAATGACTGATCGCCGTGGGTGTATAGTTATGTTTCAACCGTGATACGCACGCACAACTTATTCACTAGGTCAAAGACGAAAAGGGATATAGAGTGAGAAAGAGAAAGAGAAATGAAGGGCGATTGGGGTGGTGTCGATGCCCTCTCTCGCGATCCACCGAGTATATATATTCATGGTAAAGTCACACGTCGCACGTGCTACGTCACTCAATGTTTACAGATACCCGTCACATATTCACAAAACATGTACATATATACATATACAAAGCCTTACTGGTGACCTTGTGATTTGTATATATCATCTGGCGTCTGTGTTGCCCCTTTTACCCGCCCAACCGCCCGCACTACCTCATACACGACCAAACGTTGTGCGGTGGTGCCATCTCATTCCATCTCTATTTCTCTCTCAATCTCCTCTCTATCTTTCACTTGTTCACTTCTGCACTCCTCCGATTACGTCCCGCGATCCCCGGGAATTCCCCATCGAGTTACGCCATTTCCCCCCTTCAAATCCCCCCCCAATTCCTCTCCTCTAACAACCAGTTGTTCCGTCTGTGACGTAATCCAGAGTATCACACGACCTGTCGGCATTTGCCCGATCGCCGTATTTTCTTTCTCTCATTCTCGCTCTCACTCACGTACACCCATTTGTAGTTTGTACTCTTTCTTTATTTTTCTTCATTCGACTGGTTCATTGTAAAATATATTCCTCTCTCTTGAACGTTTTATTTATTTTTCTTTTTTTTTTTTTTTTTTTTTTTTTTTTTTTTTCATACATATGATAACACTACGGTATTTATTCTCTCTTTCTTTTTCACTTTATAGATATACTCTCCTTTCGTTGTTGCTTCGGTTACGTTATTTCGTCTCCATTCCCCACTTCCCCGCGGGGAAATACCCATATGTCCGTTCTTTACCTCTGTATATGAGTATAACTATGTAGTTATGTGTATGTAAAATCGTCGTGACGACCAGACAGTTCAGTACATTGCCTCTTAAATATATCGTGCTCCAGATATAATTGTGTCATTGTGCCACTGATTATTTGCTTTTATTGAATGGATAGAATATGTGGTTTTGTCCATTTTTATATGTATCAAGAAATATTTATGGAATGTCACGTGTACTGTTAATATCTAAATGAAAGTGATTTTGCGCTCAGGGTTGGATATTTTTATTTATAAAAAGTCAAATGATTTTTATTCATTTTTTTTTTATGGAGATTCACCGTTTATTTTTATTTATTTTTTAAATAATCATTCACTACATTAATAATCACTCCGATAATTATAATTTTTTTTTTTTTTTGTTTGTATTTATTTTGTCATCATTTATAATCAATCACCATGTCACCATTTTCCATTACACCATGAGTACAGTCATCATAATCATTAAATTGTTCAGTATAGCGGTTTCATTAATTTGTATATATTATGTATACATGTGTTGTGTTTTGGTGTATGTGCCCACAATCAGCGCGCGCTAATCCGAATTTACCACCGGATACTTAGATACAGATCATTTCCTGATTTATTTTTTTGCTTGTATACGTTTTTCTCAAGTTAATTTTTTTTTTTTTTTAATTATTTTATGATTTTTCATGCGCTCGCTTGCATTTATTTTCGTTCTCCCCCTCACTCTCGCGTCTTTACAATAAAATTAATATTTATTCCGTACAACCAGTAATAATCATACACATTTTAATAATTAAATTGTAAATAATTAAACGAGTCGTAAATCGGTTTTCATTTTTTTACTGCATGTTAAGGCCATAAGTGAAATATCTAAATTTATAGTTATCCAGCGCTAGGACAATGTATTTTTTTTTTTCATTCATTTATTTATATATAAATTGTTTGCAGGATCACTATACGAGGTACAATATGAGAAGTCTTTTTTTATTTTTTATATTTGTTTCATTTTATTTATTTTATTTTTCACTTTTATACTCATTCGTTCTAATCCAACTGTTATTCGTCTGCTGGATCTCTTTTTTTCTTTATTACTTTTTTCTATTATTCTCTACTTCCGTCTTACATGCGTTTGCACAAGCATTTTTTATATATACATACATATGTGTATATATTTATTTAGACAGGATGTCATCAGCATTGGCGAGTTGCTCTGTGGCAGTGCTCAGCACATTTTCGTAATTACTAAATTTCCGTTCAATAAACGGTTTACGACATTTTCCTCATTTCGAGAGTCAATATATTTTGCTGTCTATTGTGTAAATTCATAAACAAAAACATGCAACTAAAGCTCAATTTTATTGAGTGGCTGCAATTTTTGTTTCAACTTGCTTAATAATTAATTTCTATTTTATTTAAATTTAATTTTTCTTAATTATTATGAATAAGAATCTGAGCGCAAAAATTTTTATTAATTGAAAAATACCAAGTGAAACATTAAAAAAATAATGTCCCGCAATAGTTATTGCTGTATTGATATTATTAAATAATAAACAATTTTATAATCCTAGTGTCATTTTAGTTTAGTTTTTTTTTTTAAATATGTCGGGGAGAATAAACAGAAAGAATAATTCATACAAAGAGAATTTATGATTATACATTGATTTCATGTTGATAAATAGGAAAAATAACAGTTGGAGAAAGATCGAAGAGTTTGAGAAAAAATTGCGAGACGCAAAAAACTATTCATATATATTTATATAAAATGAATTGATAAATATCTAATACACAAAAGCACTTGTGTATGGGCGAATTCTGTAGCATTGAAATATTTAAAGACGAGCAGTGAAATTTTCGTTTAGCATTCACAAAATTTCCACGCTCAAATAAATATTCAACTAATGGCGAAATTAATTTGTTAAATTACCTCGTGAAAAATAGAACGCTCTACCGAGGACTGATGGCAACGACAGGCATGGAAATATATATGCCTGTGTATATTTTATGTATGATGCATTCAAGTCATTTGTAATCGCGACAGACATGACAATCAATTGCCATTTGTGAATCAAGTAAGTATAATTGTTTACTACTTATCGACTCACTCAACTGTACATTAAAAACGGTTTTAAAGGAATGTTCATTTTTTTTTTAACGAGCAAATACATTTTCCGTTTTTTTTTTTTTTTTTCATTTTATTTTCTTTCGCTTATCATTAGTAAAAATTGAAAAGTAAAATCACAAGACGCGACTGATAAATATCCGGATTGACAATCTCAGGATATAAATTAATTGCTAAATAAATATGAAAACAATTATTATTACAATGTAAGAATCGCATTTGTAAAATTAATTGACACAAAATTTTTGTTTTTTTTTTTCATGTAATTCAGAGAATAATTATGTTGTTAAAGAGAAAATAATTATAACTAATTCAAATTTTACATGGTTAAAGTGTATATAAAATGAAGAGAAAAAAAAAAATGAAAATAATGAGTAGTGTCACAGCGATAAATTGATAATATAATTATTATGTTTTTTTTTTCTTTCACTTTTATTACGTTGTGAAGACAATGTGCAGCAATAATAACCGTAGTTTTATCCCACAGCTGCACAGTCTTTATTTACGGCATGTATTTCTTTTATTTATTTATTTTTTTTTTCCATTCTAAATCACAATCTATATAACACGGATATTTTGTATATAATGTAATAACGAAATTCTTATTATCATTAATGGCGAAGCTTATTATTTAATTATCTTCCGAAAAAAATTCCGCCCACTTAGTTCTCCTCAATTATAATCATTTAATCAAATCAATCACAAAAAAAAAAAAGGTACACACACACAGGCTCATACACACACACATGTATATTATATCGATAATCATTCATTCATTGTCGCATATACTTCATCTCTTTCTCTCTTTGTTTACTTGCTGCTCCTCTATATTTTTATTTAATGTTTTGCTTATTGTTTTTTTTCCTTCTGATTTATAAATCTCGTGTGATCTTGTTTCATTTCCACGTTTAATTATTATGCAAAAATACTAGTTAAATATCCCTGTACAAGAAGAATCTCAACGCAGTTTATGTGTGTATAAATCTGGAAAAAATGTTTGACAGATTTTTTATTTTTCACCAAATAATTATTTTATGGGTTTGGACTCAAAGTTATATGTGGTTTCTGGTTTTACCTTTATTTGCTTTCTTTTTTCTTTTCATTCTAAAGTTTACTTACAAAGGTATTTGGTTTTCCTCCATGCATTATTTCTGACATGTAGTTTTTTATTTTGTCGCATAGGTATATAAATTATGGTAATGATTCAGTATTACAATTATAATTATTGTTAATTAATAACATTATTTCATTTATAATCAGCTTACCCGCCGTTAGTGTCTTGTTTGTGATACCACAGGATGGTGTTTGCACATTTTTTTCTAATTTCTTTCAAACAATCTAACTATATATCTTTCTTACTTTTTTTTTTTTTCATCATTCACATCGATTCATTCAAACTTGTTTCAATTTTTTAATGTATATATCTATATATACCAATCAACATATTCTCAAGGCCTGTCGCGTTTACGAATTTTTACATATCTTTTAATCTATTCAACAGATATCGTAATTGTATCACGAAATTAAATCGATTTGTTACATGATTGGAAGTGTATTATAATAATTTTCTACATCGAAAAAAGTTGATTTAAATGTGCAACAAAATATTGATAGTCATAATTGAGAATTACATCATTTAAGGTGAATGAAGAAAAGAAAAATACTTAATGATAAGTGCACCTTGTGTGCCAAACGAATGGTCACATAAAAACATTTCTGTTTTTTTTTTGTTTACATTATGTGTGAGCGGAAAAAAATAGAGTTGCACAGAGCACAAGCCAGGTCACTTTTAAAAATAAAAGAATATCCCCGGCCTTTTTTTTTTTTTTTTTATTATTATGTTTTCTTTGCAAGATCTTCCGCTGCTATCAAAAACTGGGAGAATAAGAATTCTAAAGATAATGATTAATGTTAAGATTGAAAAAATGTCTAAAATGTTAATTATACTTTCCGCGACCCTGAGGTGATGGCAAAACAGTGATTGGTAATATTTTAATTGTGTTTTTTCATTTTTTTTTTCTTTTTTTCTTTTTCTTTATATTTTTTTATTTTAATGTTGGTGGTAACTCCCGCGAATTTTTAGAAACGTCTCGCCGTGATCGGAGTCATATTGGTGGCTGACACAAGGTTGTGAACAGGACTTAATGTTGTAGTGGTAATATTGTCCACCAATAGTGGTCACTTCTTCGTTTTCTTCGCTGGCGGTTCCTGAGCATCTTGTGAATCCTCTGTATCCTCACTGTCAGTTGGTCGTGGTGTATTATTACAATCACCATTTTCATTTGTTACAACGGAATCATTTGTATCTTCGTTAGGCACTGCAGCGGTTATTGGAGTTGCCGGTTTATCCATTGAATCTTCAGTAAATGAGGTGGTTGTGCTATTTTCATCGCTTGCTGCTGGATCAATTGTTGTTGGTTCTTTACCATTAACAACTACCGCTGCATCTTGATTGCTATCGTCTGATGGCTCTGTGGCTTCTCCATTTGTTGGCGTATGAGCATTACCATTTTCTGTTGATCCAGGAATACCATCGAGCAATTCTGGCTTCATTTCTGATGCAACATAATGAGTCCATAGGGCCAATTCTACTCTGTGTGGACTCCATGATTTTCCATTAATCGCTATAATTTAATATTAATCCAGTGATCAGCATCAAAAGTATTGATAAAAAATTTTTTAGTCACATAATAATTATTCGAAAGAATTATTAAGATGGACTTGAATTATATTTCACATCTTGAAGAATCATTTAAGGACAGTAATGTCAATTAAAATATCAAATTGTCATACTAATTAAAATACTTACTCTGTTTATTAAGCCTCTCGACGGTAGTTTGAATGTGTTGGACAAAGTTGAGGTATTCCTTAGTGGTATAATCAATACCTTCAATTTCAGGTATCGCCATAAGACACTCGTCTGCCATGAATGGAGCATTTTCAGGCGATGCCGCGGCCAATAGTGCAGATGCCATTGTTGTACCAACACCTTTGAGATTCGAAAGAGCTGTAATAGCTTGCTCCAAGTTTGGTAGCTTTTTAAAAGCCTTTTTCGTCTCTGCCATCACTGCACGTGGAGTATTAACTTTTACCAAGTATGAAAGCTGTGGGAAAAACTTGCCTCGCTGAAAAATGAAGCAAAAAAATTACAGGTAAAATTTATTAATTATAAAATCAAAATTAAAACGATTTGCTGTATATTTTTATTTATTTTTTTTTTTTTCATCATTTTTCTCAGTATCTATTGTGAAACTTACGCTTTGTTTCCATTTCATCGTCTGCACCAACTCTTCGTGATTGAGATGCGCATCTTTACCGCGGGATTTAATTTTTTTCGGCAGTTCATTTTGATACCTGAAGAGGAAAAACAGAAAAAAAAAATAATTTACAACGTTATTAGAGGCAGAAAAAGCGAATGAAAAATTATGATGAGAGATCATGGACAAATTGTGAACTTGAAGAAATTATAGAGGTAAAGCATCCATTATTACATAAGTGTATCTAATTGTCGAGTGCTAAAAAAAAAAAAAAAA
>JAQQBS010000004.1:3013506-3023546 GCA_030347275.1 Microctonus aethiopoides
AAAAAAAAAAAAAAAAGCTTTTATTTCTCCGCAGGATAATTTCACTAATGTTTTGCTTCCAATTTATAAAGTAGATGGTAGGGGGGATTTAATTAAGCTATGTTACTCTGATTGAAATGAATGTTACAATTATTATTATTATTATTATCTCTTCAGAATAATATTCGTGAGGGTTAATTAGAGAAAAATGTTTTTATCTTTTTCACTTCGAAGTTTCTCTGGGTAAAATGTCCCATTGAATGAAGAATTCATGTGAGATGAAAAAAAATTTTTCAACATTCACAATGGTTAAACCATTATTTTTGTTTCATCATGATCTTTTCTAGTATACATAAAGTGAAAGAGAGTTTCAGTACGCTGACGCGGCGCGCTCGCGTCCATTTTGAGAGGTGCTCTCGGCACGCAACGAGCGCTCCAACAAAAACAGCCTTGACACAATCGCACACCGACCACGCTTTTATAAAACCACAGCGCGTTCATAGCGCATTGAATTGAAAAATCAGATAAAAATATATTTAAAAAAATAATTTTCTTGACAATATTTATTGTACAATTAAAATTTTATTCACAGATAAAATCAATATGATATCAAAATGATAAACATTTAATTTCCGTTTGCACTCATTGAAAAAATTTAAGTTCTAAAAGAATAAATGAAAAAATAATAATATTGAAAGATGAAATAAATAGATAAGTGTAATGAGAATTAAATGATCTCGAGGATAAAAAGCTGTGCTATTACTCAAAGTGGCACACCTGATGTATGTACAACGATTGACGCCATTGGATTTCGAAAAGCACTTAGCTTGGTTGGCAAATAACGAAACGGCCTCTGGCTGTCGTTGTAACGCAGTAACGTCTGGCACTACTCTCTGCCACAACGGCGACGTTTCATAAATGTCAAACGTTACGACGCGATTAATAGTGGCAAAACCTTTCAACTATACTTTATTCTATATATTATATATATCAATTTTCGTATCAATATTCAATGACATATACTATAATGAACATTGGAAACGAGTAAAAAAATAAAATGCACTAATGGAATAATCGAAAATAATAATGAATCAGTAATTACTGTAATACACATCGATTCATGAATAAATTTCATTCTTTCATTAATTCAAAATAGTGAACGACGCATTGATGGTACTAAACAATTTTTTAATTAAAATTCAAATGCTATTTAAAGTTCACGAATTGCTAAAATTATTGGAAAAGTCTTTGCGCACGTACTTGAACGCACCCGAACGAAAAAAAAAAAAAAAAAAAAATTACACGATCAATAACATCTATAAGACTATCGTTGACATGCCAATAAATCAAGTAGAAACCACAAAATTGTTACGTTGAGCTATCATTGTTCAATAAGGCCTCTCGTAAAATACCTCTTCATTAAATTTAACAAGATTCTATTGAATTAAAGAGTCATGATGCAAAAGTATTGAGGTCAATTTGGTGTTTTAAAATTGATAGTGAAATTCTCGCTCTTGAACATGATGTATTTTTAAAATGGTTTGTTCAAGAATATTTTTAAATATTAATTCTCTAAAGAATATAGAACATTTATTAAATTACTATAAAGATTACGCAAGTAAATAATAAAACGTCAATTTAAAAGTGGTATGTTGACAATTCTAAAAAATTTTAGCAACAACATCAATCAAAAATATATCAAGCAAGTAGTGTTGTAAGACTTTTAAAAGTCCACACTCATCCAAATGAATTTTTTAGTGTAAAGTAATAAACATTCTCTTTAAAAAGCTTCAAGTGTAGCTAGAAAAAATTATGTTAAGGAAATAAAGCATGATAATTTGAACACTGTGTACACTTCGTACCGAGGGTGTTTTGTGCTAAATCCGACGGCCACAATGAAAAGTCAAATTACACCTAGCTCGACAATAAATACTATCCTGAAACCTCATAGTTCACCTGAGACATTCTATTGCTGATATGACACCGAATGAAATGCAGGAAAAAAAAAACGACGAATGAAAAAAATAAAAGAATGTAAAGATCCATAAACCTAAAAAAATGAAACGTATTTTCAAGTTGGCCATGTGACGCTTCGCGACGCTATCTGTAAAAAATGAAAAAATAAAGCATCGAGTATGTACATAATACACACACTCGCATGCCAAATTGTCGATCGTTGAAAGTACATACATAACATGAGTGTTAATAGAGGGCATTTTAAGAAGAGGGGGGACGAAAAACATCTATGAGGGGCAAAACACAGAGAATGAGAGAGACTGGAGCTTGTGCGGTCGAATACACAGGCACAGTGTGCTACGTGCTGGCAAACTGACGAGGTACGGGTTCATTGTCCCTGTTGCGCGCCGTGTGGTTACAAGCCTCTTATTCTCTTTCCAACAGTTAAAACATACCGAGTGCTTCTCGGATGACGGGGGCAATATATACAACACGCAAACCCGCCGGTCAAAAACGTAAAGAAAAAAAGAAACGAGAAAGAAGAAAACAAAAAAAGAAAAAAAAAAAAACAAAAATTCGAGACATTACAAATTAAAGTTGAACTTACCAATTGTCCAATTTTATGAGCTCCTCGGGTTTCTTCGTTTTTCTATCAGCCTTCAATCTAAGCGCCTGTGGATACAATTTGAGTACGTGTTCGAATTGACTCGCCGTACCCTCAGCAAAGAAAGTTGCCGTGTCTTTCACGGAAGCCATTGTGATAACTATAACTTGTGATACAACCGCCAGAGAGCAGCACTGATGCAACGATTCGTTTTGTCTCGTTTCCTCCCACTCTATCTATCTTTATCTTCCTCTCTTTCTCTGTCTTCTTTTCAATAGTTGAACACGCGCAAACACAGAACACAACACACGAGCTCTGACTTTAATAAATATGTTTGTATTGGTAGGTTATTTCCCCCCTCTTTGATAGGTGCGCGCGATTCAGAGCCGCGCGAGATATTCTATTTCACCCTCTGTCTTGTTTGAATCCCTTTGATTTTGCCGGGTGACGGCACCGATCAGCGTGGACATATGCGGTTAATCGTCGTCCAAGTAATGTTATATTATTTATTTTCTTTTTTCTTAACTTTTCTTTACAATACGCGCCAGCGTGTATTTTTAATTTTTAATGTTAAAATATTTTATCTGCGGTATTATTATTTTCCACACAAAAACACATCTGTTACGACAGTAACACCGCAGTTTCTCAAAAAATAATACTTGGTTCGTAACTCTCACGAGGCCGTCCACCACTCGACTGGTTTCTCTTTCCGACGGCTCTTTTCAAGCCACTCTATTCCCTCGACAACGACGACAAACTCAACGATGATGATGATGATGATGATGACAACTGCCAACATAAACCAATGAAATGCCTCAAAAATATATTACTTTATTCAATCTCACAGATAAAAAAAAAAAATTTTTTCACCACTATACGTATTTTATTTCAGCTGTAAGCTCGTTTACTCGACCGCGATACGACTCATAGGGCGCACAATACTCTTCCGTCAGTGGTGCTTGCGAAATATCATACGTTTCTGGTGGGGAAAAAAGTCGTGCGATCAAGCCCCTCGCTTGGACCCCGTTCTCTTGCTACTCACTTGGGAGTTTGTGGTGGGGTTGGTTCAACCAATAGGGGGCACCACTGCACAGCTCTATAACCGCCTCTTTTTACTCTCTGTCTTTGTTTAACTTGAATTTTTCCCTCTCCCTTCTGTTTCGTGTATCTTTTAGCCGTGCGCGTAGATACACACATAAACAGTCATGTATAAACTTCAATAGCTTTTATAATGTATATTGGACGAACGCGTGTGTGTGTGTGTGTGTGTAAGTCTGTATGTATATATATAAAATTTTCGACCGTGTCACTCGCCGCAACTGCCACCGGCCTCGATTGGACGATCGCCTTCCTCGCACGTCCGGGAAAATTCAAAAATGATGAGATGTAGATATACTATAATCACAAAGTGGTTTGTGATTTAAAATTCGATTCTCGCGCGAGCTTACAGTTCAATTATTAATGTTGTGATATTTAAAACAACATGAACCATTAATAAATCATTTACTGTAATCAACAGATTGATAATTACCCGTGGAGGGAGAATTGTCCAATTTTTTTTTCTGTTGTTTATTTTTGATAGTCTTTTAGTGGGTGCTCAAAGAAATTAAATTTTGTATATATGTGGGAATTTTTTTATCGCAAGGCAGCGCGTACGTTTTTCCACTCGTTGCTGTCCTTGTCTCTGTCGATGTCACTCGTTCCATTTACTCTCTCTCAGCTTCGTGTCAATGTCTGCTTTTCCCACGGCCAGCTTCGTAATATACAAAAACAGAGAAATATGAAGAAATAAAAATAACAGCAATAAAAAAATTGTCACACTTCTACATGTGTACAAAAAAAAAAAATAAAATTGATAATGTCAAAAAATAAAAAACAAAAAAAAAAAAAAAGAGTATATATAGAGATTTAGAATTTGGACACAACAACACTCTTCACGAGCTCTCAAACCTCCTCGCGGCCACTATACATCATCACACATATCAGCAAGGTGTGTGAGATGATAATGACAAAGGCGAACGAGGGAGAGTGAAAGAAAGAGTGCGCCTCCTCGAATCCTATATACAACTCCCTTTTGCGATTGCTCACCAGTTTTCCCACTTGATAGCCGCGATGCACACTGTCAGGGGGGTGGTACCTCACCACCTAACCGTCTTTTATCTCTCTCTCTCTCTCTCTCTCGCAACACAACCTCTACCACGACCGACGGGTCAAATACACACTTCGTATTTTGTGCGCGCTTAGACGGATATACGTCTCGCGAAAACGGGAACACAGTGAAGTGTGTATATTTCTCAGCCAAAGTCGATTTGTTCGTGCGTTAGCGATAATAAACCGAACGGCCAACTGAGGGCACCACCTCCGTTTTCAATTCTTTGCCCCACTACCACCGCCACCAATGACTATTATACCCGAGCCGAGTCAACTCACGCTGTGCTCGCGCAACCGACCTTCCTCGGCAACACTCCCTCCTTTTGCCCCACCACACCATCATCATCCATCGTGTATTCCATCTTTCTCATTTATGTCCCTGTACTATGTACACACATTCATACAGCTTTATTCTTCAAAGCAAAAACGAACTTTAATGCTTTGCACCCTTGTCCATAGACCTGAATTGAAAAATTTTTGCAAGCAAACCCTGGGGTTCTTTATTTCCCTAATACCTAAGTGACCTTTTAGAAATAATAAAACCGGACTTTCTCATCCAGTTGGCTCATATATTCTCTCTCGTTTCGCTCGATTGTGTATTGCTGATGGTTAGGTAGGACTGAAAATCGATTCAAAGCCTGGGAGGCACACCAGTGCCGTACCCAAGCGACGGCTGATACTCGCACACTCACCGCACACAATTCCTTCTTTCTCTCTTTCTCGCTCTATCTCCCTCTATCTCTTGTTTGTTCATGGTCGGCTATCTGTGTTTGTGAATTAGTCCAATGTATGATATGCGCGCGCACGTACATTGCACATCTACATAGATGTAGTAAAAGAGAGGCAAGAGCCAACCAGCTAGCCAGCCAGCCAACCAACAAATACCTATATTCACAAACACACACATATTTATTAAGGCAAAAAGGAAATTGGTGAATGTGTGTTTTCGAATATGAACAGACGATACACGTGAGAGTGGCTGACGAGAGAGGCTTTACTTGTAACCCCATTCGCACACTGGGGAATCATCAGTGCGAACCATATATATACTCGAAACAGTATAGAGTCGGATGCACGGCAGAAGGGTGGATATATATTGCCTGAAATTCGCACAGAGCACGACTCAATGCTTCAGCAATGTAACTATCATTTACCATCAGTGTATAGAGGTACATAAATACTAACAGAACCATGCTTCAACATATATACAGAGCATCATTACGTGTCTCTTGTTTGTTTCCTCGTATATGTTATATTTATACATATACACATGTTTATGTACCATCAAATCCATTGCGCGTTGCTTTACGTACACACATGTCTCTTTACTCTATGTGTACATGGGAGTGTCAGCGATAGTCGAGCCACGAGGCGTCACGATGCCATCGTCGTTGCCATATTCCCGTAGTTATGCCAACACGTGTGTGTATATATGCAAAAAAAAAATATATACATATACACATATGTACATTGATATATAGATATAGTAAGTAAAACTATCGCTGGGATAACGCAATCGTTGCGCGCGCATCAATTTACCACATGAATATTATATATATAGGAAATTTGTAGCAGTGTGAAACTGTGAGAAGCACACTCGGGGACTCGAGGCAGTCGTCCGTGGGACGTTCGTCGTGATGGTGTACGTGTCTGCCTGATGCCGCCGTGGGGATCCCACTCTGACGCCACTCCTTTACCAAACCCCACTACTCTCTACTTATTCTCTAGCCCTCTCTCATTTTCTCGTTCACCCGGTTGTGTGTGTGTGTCTCTATTTATTCGTATCTATCCATCGCTCACCAATATTTCCATCTTACTTGCTCACATCGTCGTAGGGAATTATGCGCGCGCTCATGCACGCATACATACACATAATATCCAACACAAATTTGTGTTCCGCTCTCGACTCCGATTGCTCGTGAGCTAAGCATACTGATGGAAAGTCCCGAGCGAATCATGCTCTCTCTGTACGCTGAAGTCACTTTACGTTTCTAGAATAGATAAATGCCTGTGACTATATTACTAACGCTCAAAGTTTATTATTTTCCTCCTTTTTTTTTTCTTTATATTTAAAAAAGAAAGAAAAAAAATATATAAATAGCAAAAGAACTCTTACACTCGTATGAATATTATCTTGATAAATTTCATTTATTATTTATTATATTTTTCTGTATTCAATGAGAGTCGCTTGAAAAATTTTAGATGAAATCCTATGAACGGTTTATAAATTTAATGATAATTTATTTCATTATTGTACTTGGTAATCCATGGAAAATTTACAACGATGATCTGAAATATTTTTGAAAATATTTTTGTTAATAAATACATTCGTGTATTATAGGTATATAAAATATAACGAAAATACTTTGGTTATATGAATATTCGTGACGAGGATGATACACAAGCCGTGTGGCGGAACTTGAACCCAACCCGGTACGGGTCTCGATGAAGAAGAAGGGGCCGACGGTTTTCCACTCTGTTTGTCCGCCTACCAGGCAGCCATAAGCCCGCAGCATGGCCGTCAACGCACCGTTATGTTCTATAGCATCAGCGAAGCCCTCGTGTCTCGCCCCTCTCCTGTATACAAAGAGCTAAGAGAGCCCCTCTGGTTCTCTTGTAAACGTTTGAAATTCAACCCCGCACCAGAGAACAGGGTTGCCAGACCTTTTCTGCCTTATCCAACTCGTCGATTTTACGTAGTTGTGCTCAACACAAAATTCATAATATTCCATCATACAAATGAGAACCTCTCTTGTTGAACTAACCTCAATTTTCATGGTACTAATAATGAATTTTACACTGAAATATTTCGATTAAATTGTGTATAATGAAAAATTATAAAGTAGATTAAATATTTTATTTTATTTTTTAATTTACTACTATTTATTAATTTTCTTTATATCATACAGATAATCGAAAATATTTTATTTTAATATTTATATAACCATGTATAGCACTCCAGCGATAAAATATATCCAATGGTTCTCAACTTGAAACGAAGCTTGCTATCTATGTAGTAAGTAATAATATTTGAAAAACTTTAAGCATTGGTAAATAATTTTTTTTCTCATTTCTATAAAAAACCCATCATCAAATATGTACTAAATAATTAATTAACTTTTTCGAATTGACTTTAATAAGTAATTTAAAAAAAAAAAATTATTTAACATAAAAATTAATCCACTATATTATTTTCATATAGGTACTTTCTTTTCATGTGTTTCCATATAATTCCATCAGTTGTTTGCCCAAAAGCACAACATTAATCTTGAATTATTTATTCATTGTCAATAACTAATTATTTGACATTCATAATTTTATTGTTCCTCATAAATTCCACTAAATTGTGCCATAATATTTTACTTTAGATATACCTAATATGCATTCTTCTCTATAGCAATGCAGTAAAATAATAGAATCTCTTTCCATATTTTTTCATAAACACCGGTATATAATATTAATTTTGCTTCTCATCAGGTGTCACTTTCTATACATGTGGACGTGCGCGCTCGTATTTTTCACTTCAGGGACACTTGTTATTTTGCATATGTATGAATGTGAATCTGCATGTGTCTCGCTTTATCACTGTCAAGTGAAAAAAAAAAACGATACGGCCACGCGCTTCAAAATTTACGTAGGAAAATGATCAATAAACAAATGATGCACAATCAAGTAAAATATTTCGTGAGTTAATTTACTTTCTATGCAAATTTTTTAAACTTAAATTGTTGAATATTAATCCAAATTAAAATATGCTTACAGCTAACCTTTTGACCAAGTATCAACGTATCAGCAATATATATATGTATAAACATAATGAAAAACATGTGGTAGAATTATGATATTCATGTTGGAGAATATTAACAGAATCAGCAAAATTAATAATTTAACGTGATGATGTACGTGTGTAGATGTGTTACTTTAGGGAAGGAAACTTGACAACATAGAAAAAGGCTGGAAAATATTTTTTATCCAACCGATCCGCCCCTGTCACGTTGGAACGAAACGGACGCGCTTACGAAAGGGATTCCAATGTGATCGATATCTCAGGGCTTTCCAACGACGACAAACTAGATATATATATATATATACATATAGATTTACCGAGCGTATACTCTCTAGAGGATGAGCTGAAAAATCCTTTGGGGCGTGTAGAGAATTATAATTATAAATAAATCATCAACCTTTGGTGATAAAAGACGGAAGAAAAATAATCAACCAATGAATTATGAAATATAAAGTTAATAATTATATTAAATGATGACTGCAATGTATTGTATGAAATGACCTAAACAAAATATAGCCAGTAAATTTTGGAGGTCAATCGATACGGTAAAAAGAAAAGGTAAAATGTGTGCAAATGTATAAAAGGACAGGTGGGTTGGATGAGGGAGAAAAAGAAGAATTCAATTCTCCCGAGTGTCCGCGTGCGCCCACCGCGCCTCTCCCATCAACTCGATTGTCATTCATGCGTTGTGAATCGACAGATTATTTTTAGAATGACTGAATGAAAGTTGTGTACCCCCGCGCGAATCGTAGAGTAATACTAACTTGAAGACACGAGTGATATGTCTTCTTGCTTTGCTTTCATCATCTTCTTGTCATTCTTTTTTCTTTTACGTTACTATTCGCATTTTCGTTCTTGCTTTTACACAAGATATACAATGTCAAATGCACCACGTATATATAACGAATATACATTTAGCAAAACAAACAAATATTGAAATATTTGTATATCACGAAATGATTTCCATTTTATTCCTACATACGCTCATTTTTATTCACCGCCTCATCTATGCATATATATATATATATATCAACTGGATTATATATGATTTCAAATAATGAATATTAATTTTAAAAAGCAAATATAAATTGATTAAAGTTCAACGACTAGAAAAAAAAAAAACTATACATGTGTTTTACACTTGAAAATTATGGACACATTTGCATGTACATATTATTAAATTGTTATGCTCATATATATTGTATGAGAAACGGAAAGATATACATAAATATAAAATAAAATAGCATCTTATCTGAATCGAAAGATTACAAAAGCCTTTGGGACAACCTTGACCTAGGTCAGACACATGCCATTTGGCTCAGTGTAAACACAAGAGCACGTGATGTCTCGGATCACTCACAACTTAATACATATATACTATTGAGTGTACACACATACTAATATACAGTTTTGTACATATACATACAGAATGATATTGTGTTTACCACATGTATACACGCCCACGAATAAATGCTTTAGCAATTAACAATACGTTATTTCCATCTCCCTTTTTTTTTTCTTTTTTTTTCCTACCAACTCTCTCTCTATATACATATATACATA
>JAQQBS010000004.1:3023607-3053346 GCA_030347275.1 Microctonus aethiopoides
GTATATATATATATATATATATATATATATATATATATATATATATATACGTATTATTAAGATAAGAGTTTTATGAATGAATATTACAACTTGTTTCATCAGTATCAGCATCGTATTCTACGTGAATGGTTGCGAGAATTGCAAAATTAATGGCCTCACAGTCAACACCGATACCGGCTGGAGAATTGGAGGAGCATAAGAGAGAGAAGATTTGTTGGAGGGAAGGAGGACTTCCTCAGTGTTGTTCTCTTGGTGACTTGAGAAGGCATATACGCGTTCAAACCAACACCCATAAAGTAAACTCACTCGCGCGCACGTGCTGCTCCCGTTTGTCGACTGTGTGTCGCATCAGCCACGCGTGCTCTTGGTTATATGGGTCGAGTCCGCGACAACAACGTACGTTTCTCATCCCCTCCCGATTCTCATGAAATAGCGGGATTCGCGAGAGGATAAACGGTACGGTGCCGTTCACCCATATACATATATCTCTTTGTATGTATATAAACATTTAATGATGAGATGTAACAGATATATGCAATGATGTTGTTGTACTTCAAAAAGATGAAATTCCATTTAATTCCATTCGTTTACTTTCAATTCTAATATATATTTCCCATTTCATTGTTCATATTTTTTTTTCTTAAATTTTTGGAGCTCCAAAATATATATATGTACATATATATTATTGGAAGATAATTCATTTCAGTGAATTTAATTAATTGCAAACTGGCAATAATCCATTTTTTTTTCTCATCACGCCATGTAAATGTCGATATTGAAATAAATATCCCTAAAACTTTTCAATCCTATACATTAAAAATGTGAATTAATTTTACTACAGATTAAATCATTTTTTTTTTTTTTTTTTAAATACTTTTTTCAATTGTATAACTCTCAATATAATCGGATTAATTTCTCGTTTGATATATGCAGTACCTGATATGATAGATGTAGGTATATAGATGAAATCGTGCGGGCCACTCAACTTCACAAAGCTGGACATGGGTTTGAGTTGGAGGATTGTGGCTTTGTGTTTCGCATGGTTTGTGGTGATGAAGAATTCCATGCTTCGTGGTCTCCGCTAATGATCCAAGAGAAGGCCTCCATCTCCATCATGTTATATTCATTTACGTATAAATATTTGCGTCTGTTGCACTGATGACTCTCCTATCTCATTCACATTATCATGAATTATATACCTACTGATACAATAGTGAAAGTTAAGATTGACACAATGTTGATGTGGGTATATTAAGTAATTTCAATAATTTCCTGTGTCTATAACAATATATACTCACCATATAATTATGTATATATATATATATATATATATATACATATGCATTGCCTGAGGAAATAAGTTGTTTACGTGAGGGCCACCTGTGCATTTCGCTCCAATCGTGTCTTATTTTTTCGCCATGCAAATATACAGAAAAACACCTGTTACAATGTTTCACGTTCGTTTATTTTCACACTTGAGTGATTTTATTATTTTACCGAGTTTATACGTATACACTATATCTGTATAGTATACACGTCAACATATGTAAATAACTGCTTACAGTTTTCTTCTTTATCGAGTGGGCAAAGTGTTGTAGATGGCAGCAGTTACCTACCACTCGGGAATTTTGGATTTTGTGATATTAATTTTATTCAAATTGTTAAGAACTTTTTTTTAATTGTTCTTAAATGATTCTAAAATTCATTGAATCAAAATTTCCTTGTATATATGTATTCATATATTTTTTTTAATGTCACTGCAATTCATGATGGATTATATTTAATAATATTATTATATTATTTAATAATTTAATTTATGCAACGTGACTTACGAGGATTATAAATCAAATGGGTTTTTATTGCGAAATATATCGCATCATATGAATTTTATATTGAATCGTTTCGACTGGTTGGATTGGATAACCATCCGAGCTATATAAACTTATATGCTCTTAGTATTTCTGCGTCAGAAGATGACGTCAAGCTTGTTCTTGACGCGAATCACCTCAGATCTCCCACTCATCTGCGTCCCCACTATAATTTTTTTTGTTGCTGAATCTAGTCATGAGTTTGATCTATGATGAGAAATTTGTCTAATCATTCATTCAGTTTATCATTCCACATATTTGATTAATCAAAATATTCAGTAAAAATTACTGCACTGAAAATTTCATCATTTTCAATGTCGTTAACAATTTTCCAAATGACCAAAGCAATTATTTTTATATATTATCGCAGAACAATAAAAATCAAATTTTCCACAAATTCCAAAGTATTCGAAAGTTCATTTGACGTAATCTAAATAAATAAAAAAAAATATCATTATTTAATTTGTGATGAACCCGCATATAAATTAAATGAATGCAGTTGAAGCAACAAAAGACCTACATAAGCCTCGACAGGCTGTGTTATTCATCTTCTATCGACATCACTTTAGTTCAAAGAATAAAGTTAAACTCATGGGGAAGATGTATGAGTCATTCAGACACCTTATAGAAACATTCATCCAAGCTCTTTCTCTCCCTCACTCTTTCAGTGAGCTGTATACAGGTTTGGTGGCTATTAGATCATTGACCTATGTGTTCAGCAATACATAAATGGTGATCTGGAAATGATAATTTAAAAAAATTATATACTAAACGCGAGCGATAATTATTATTTAAAGATATTGGTGATTTTCATAAAAATATAAATATATAGATTGATCAAATTGACCATTAAATTGTTTGGTATTTTTTTCAACTTTCTTATTTTCTCTTTCCTCATTTGAAGGTCAGACCAGTTCTCTCGTGGCACCATAAGAACACACTCGTATATACCTATAGAAAAATATCGTTATTTAATTAATATAATTCATAGAAAAATTTATAAATTCATGTATAAAACTATAAAAAAAAAAAAATAACAATAAAAATAGTGATATTTGCGTGCTTCTAACTGTAAGAAATAGGATGGAATTGTTGTGGTAATTATCATTTAAGTGACGAGAGTCTTTGATTGTCGTAATGATGATGTCAAGGGCAATTCTACTTGTTTTTATTTGATATTATCTTGACGGCAAATTAGAAGTGTTATTTAATAAATAAAAGAAATATTATTGCTATCTTTTCAATTGTTATTGTATTACTATCAAATCAAATAATATTTTATATGTACGACACAACGAAATCTCAATAGAATCTCGCACGATTCCTAATTTTATTGAACGTAGGCGGAAACCAACTTGGCTATCAGTACATGGCGGATATATACATGTTCATATAACAGTGAGCAGGAAGTGAGAACGCAATTATTCATGATTTCGTGTTGGGACGCGAACAAAAATGACACAAGATAAATAAAAAATTAATCCATTGATTGAATTATCAGAAAATCATTTAATAAATGAATTTTCATGATTTATCAAATGAAAATTGTGCGATAAATAATTTCTTCTAATTACTCAGCTGTAAATTTTTTAGTTAACCAAAATCACTATTATTAATGTGTATATGAATATATATCGTTTATTTATGCAAACATCTTTCATCAGTTGCAAAATTACCATCGGCAACACCAAGGTAATTCAATTTCCGCGCCACTATATGTGTATTACTACGCCATGAATAGATATATGTGCATAGACCTATATAATACATATATTGCATGTATGCGTTAGTAATACATTAGTTGTAAACATTTAATATGTACATAAATAAAATTTACCGTAAAAAAAAACGTTGATTGTATATTTTATCTGTATTGCATTGAGGTTACTAAGTCACATTATAGTTGACCAATGCAACAGTGACTAACCTAAAAGAACAATAACTTTTTTTTTTCATGTATGAATACACGGTAATAAATATATATATATATATATATATTGCACAATTGTTGTTTATAGGACATGAATTTTCTGGATCATTAACAGAGTGAATCGTCTCCACATTTAATTGCAGATATATTTATTCATTGATGCAGTTAAATATATGTATATATTTTCTTCATTCAATCGAGGACCAAATATATCTGAAAAATTTATTTCAATCTTAATGACAAAATGAATTTGAATTATTTAATTATATAGTGCAAATAAAATAATTCAATAGAAGAATAACATCATAAACATACATGGAAAAATTAATTTTTCCAATTGCATTTACTGATTTACCAATTGTAAAATGTAATTGTTGGCTTATTTAATTATAAGAGAAATATTTCTATACCTGGGCGCGAACAATTGTTATTTAAACAGAGATTTATTTGAATCTTACGCTACAATTGAAATTTGTCGTCATGGGAATAATAGTTGGTGTTTTCTCACATACTCTGGCGTATTAAAATGGCGACGGAGCTATACTCTGCGCATGCGTTCTACGCCAATGAGAAAATAGTCCCACGTATAATATAATATATACACATCTCATATGTATATCATATTTGTTCAATTGTAACTTCTAAAAATGGCAATGTACAAATTAAAATTGGATCATGACAATAATATTGTAAAATATTGACTAAAATGTAATACGATACGATATAATTGATATTTGATTGTTAGTCTACAAGGTGTGTAAAAAATCATATTCGCTTGTATGTACTATCATCACATATATTTTCATTTCTCGTTTCAAAGCCATAATCTCGAATAATAAAGAATTCTACGTCACTGTAAATGCGCAATAATAGATGCGCAAACGTATACAATTTGTTGAGGAGGTGGTCGTGGCAGCCGTCCACTGGGACAGCCTCGAGGCTCGAGCAACTGAGAACTGAGAGTATAATGTCTGATAAGACATACGATGGATGTCCGTGAGTGCTGAATACAAATAATGTATTGATGTTTTTTTATTTCAATATTTTTGACAGTTGGATGATAATTGACAGTAAATATACAATAATTACAATCATTTGAACATAAAAATATATTAATAAATTATTTATTTGTGAGTACAATATATTAAATAATTCAAAAAAACAGAGTTGTAAAGTAAAATTTTTGGATACAGACGACACACACGTAGGACGACTGAGTGCAAGGGAGTATACTCCAATAAGACTGAGAGGGGCACTTTGGGGGACCAGGAAACAAGAGAAAATAGTTGCTTCGCATTACGTATTTTGCTTGTATTTGTATGCATACTTACATAGAATACATTTTTTCTCGTAGATAAGTGACAAACGAAAACGTATATACATATATGTGTGCATACATACAAGTAATGTTTATACGGTCCATTGTACATTGCAATTAAACGTAAATTTAGTGCGCGAGTTTAACGTGAATCTTCAAGATATATAGATACATACATATTTTTTAGGATTATAAACAGTATTTAGTTATTGGTGTAGTAGTAGTAGTAGTAGTAGTAGTAGTAGTAGTAGTAGTAATTGTATAGGTACATTGTATTTTGTTATCAGTGATACAAAAAAGTGATTGGGGACTGTATCCTTAGACACTGGACTGTGATATATATAACTATCGCTGTTGTTGATCCGAGAATGGAGGCAATCGCCAAGCACGATTTTACGGCTACTGCCGAGGATGAACTGAGTTTTCGTAGGAATCAAGTTTTAAAGGTATGTGTATGATAAAGTACATTTATTGTTGTTTAATATATGTTAATAAATTCTTTTGATGAAATTTTATACCGCATTTAAAGTGATATTAATTGACTTGGTCACATTTTATTTTACAATACACTGGAATACGAGTCATATAGAATGTATTGTGAGCGGTCATTTTGCGACTATCTAATAATAATATTTTCCCAATGGCATTGTTTCACATAATTATTTCCACCTGGCAATTTTTTTATGAAGTCGAGTCATTGCTTATTGTGTATAAATACATATTATTATGGATAAAAGAAAAAAAAAATTTTTATTTTACTGAAAAATTATGTTTAGATTTAGAATGTTTTTTTTTTTTTTTGTTTAATATAAATTTATATTACTGTTTATAGATCCTGAATATGGAAGATGACATGAATTGGTATAAAGCTGAATTGGATTCTAGAGAAGGTTTAATTCCCAGCAATTATATAGAAATGAAGAATCACGAGTGAGTTTTATGTTGTATATTGTTATTAGATTTATGAAAATTAATTAAATTATTTTTTCTTGATGTACAAGTATTCATTTTCATTGATTTCAGTTGGTATTATGGACGTATAACTAGAGCTGATGCTGAAAGGTTACTTTCCAATAAGCATGAGGGTGCTTTTCTCATCAGAATCAGTGAAAGTTCACCGGGCGACTTTTCTTTGTCTGTCAAGTAAGTGTTCACATATAAAAACACGAATTTTCATTATTAACAATGGGATAAGACAATTCATTCAATGTGAAATGTGTTTAATATGATTTCAGATGCTCTGATGGTGTACAACACTTTAAAGTGTTGAGAGATCAACAGGGAAAATTTTTTCTTTGGGTTGTCAAATTTAGTAGCCTTAATGATTTAGTTGAATATCATCGCACAGCATCAGTATCACGCTCGCAGGACGTTAAATTACGTGACATGGTGCCAGAAGAGGTATTAATAATTAATTACAAATAAACATTAATTAGAAATATTTTCAGAATAAGATAAATTAATTATAGATTTAATGAATTTTTCTATTTCATTGAAATATACTAATCTATTTCGATGTTTTGTTCAAATTATAGTGTTTAGTTCAGGCATTATACGATTTCACACCACAAGAACCGGGAGAATTGGAATTCAGAAGAGGCGATGTAATAACTGTAACAGATCGTACAGATCAACATTGGTGGCATGGTGAAATTGGAAATAGACGAGGTTTATTCCCATCTACTTATGTTACACCCTATCACTCTTAGGTAAATAAGAAAATTATATTAATATATAAAAATTATTAAGTAATTATTCCAATGAAAGAATTAATGTATAATATTTTTATAGATTGTTTTTTTCTACATCTTGGAAGGACCATAATCGCCCCACCTCTTCCACCATCATGTACAGAATCAGGTTAATCTGCGAAATTATTCGATGAGTTTATTATTTTGCGAATTTTCCCTTATTGTGTGTGGGCTATTTGACTAATAATTTAATGAATCAATCAAGTGAAACTAAAAATATAAAAGGGGAGAAAAAAAAAACGAAACACTCGATCGCCATTTTGTTGCCATGTTGTATCTGTGTGTTATTTTTTTTTTTTTTGACATTCTCTCTGAATACATAATGTGATCGTTTCATCTTTTAGTTCGTATAAATAAAAAAATAATGCGCGAATGTATAATGTCCAAGATAATAATTACCGAATATTACATGAACGGCAGTGGTTGGCTTAATCCTATAAGTTTTTGTTTGTCATATCAATATGTCATATTAAATATAGCATTTAGCCAACAATGTATACTTTCTCGTTGAATTTTCCAACACTGCGAGATAAATTTTGTACTTTTTATATGTATATGAACAAACATACGTTTTGAATGTTGTTTTAATTAACATTCTAGGATTCGGCCACAAATAACAAAACTGCCTAAATAAATATAATGACACCAACGATATATATTTTGAAGCAAAACTAAACAAAAGTATGAGATTGTTTTTACCATTATTTTTCGTTTAATGAGTAAAATATTATTGCAACAATAATTGTTGCAAAAATTTTTTTTTTTTTTTGGGCTTTTCACGACATGGATTTAGACCATTAAAAAAGGCCTAAAATTTTTTATTTTATTTTCTTTAAAGTCAAAGATACATGGCGCGGGTGTTGAACATAAATGCGAATATATATATATTTAACATTAGTAATAACCGAATGAATATATCTTTGATTTCAAAATATATGAAAAACTCATTTAAATTATAATTTTATAAGAAACCATCTTGGGATTCCCGAAAACAAGAATCGCTTGCACATATATGTGTTTATAAGTATTTGAAAATATGACGTGAAATGAAGAAATAAAACAAAAAATGAAGATATGATGAAACTTATGACTATTTGCTTGTATCATTGAAGTGAAACTATATATGAGATTTGAATAATTAACAGCTGATAGCTATATGCCATCAGTTGTTTCTATGTCGTTACAATTTGAATGAAGCATTGTATTAATATTACTATTATTTTTGTTTGAAATTAATTTTTTATTTACGCACAATATCTCTCAAGTAATTAGATAAATTCATAAACAGCAAATAAATTAAATGTCTTGATCATGTTGATCAAAATTATCAATTTAAAACTTTAATTTAGACAACAAACTCGATTTAAAAATTTGTATATTTTCATCTTGAAAATATTCTAATTGTAGAATTGATGAAGTGTACATGAACAAAAGTAATTGGACAGATTTTTTTTTGAGCTCCTTTTCTTTGTATACAATTTTACCTTGACTTTATCATGTAATTAATACGATTACCATATTATTATTATTATTATTATTGCGTTTATGTTACAGTTTATTGATAACAATATATCATATTAATCGAATGTGTAGGTTTATTTCCTGACACCTTAAAAAAAAAAACCACGATGTATAAAAGTCAAAGTAAATAATGATCGGTTTTCCTATGTATAAAACTTGGAAAGACAGTGATAACGACTCTTGATATTTCATTGACGATATTGCTTGCGTATATATAAATATATATGTGTAAATCGTATAAATAAAAGGTATGTGATGTATGTGAGGATCATGAGATTTTCCTGCATTACGTTTCTGGATGTTTTATCTATGAATTTTCCCTTTTTATTACTAGCCCATTTTTTTTTCTTTCTTCTGTTATTTATATCATTATTCTATGCCTCATAATACATGCGCCATGGTATCATTTTTTTTTTCACAATGTGTCTATGAGATATCTACTTTTCGAAAGATGTTTTTTTTTTTCATTTTTCTGTAAAAAACTTTAATTTTGTTAAAAAATAGTTTATTATACATATAATAGTGTATTTTTTACTGTATAAATAATTTTTTTTGTTTATTAACAAACAAGTCGATATGAAATGTATCTTCCAGCCGTTTCTGATGGTCGAATAATTTTCACAACTTGACCACGTTTCAATCCAAAATATCGTGCAACAGGATCTCCTGCTTGAATTCTCATCAATTGATTTTCTTTAAGTTTATATCGCATTAATAACTCATCTTTTTCATCTGGTGTTAGAACAATGTGTTCTGGTACAAGTTCATGCTCAGTGATATTAATGAGTAATTCAGATTCCAAAAATTGTTCAAGAACATACTTTGGTGCCATATCTACAAGTGATTGTTTAGCAGAAGGTGTCATGCCTTGTTGTACAACAATTATTGCTCTGAAAACAAATATAAATATGTTTATTTTCAATTAAATAATTCATGTATATTTTTTATTAAAATAAATATCATCTTATTGTTTTCTTACCGGTGAATTTTTTCTTCCTGCATACGTTGACAGTATGTTCTAATTGTCTTGATTCCAATTTTTGGCTCATCGGGAAAAAATACAAACAATTGATCAGTTGGATCATCATTATGTGCTACCAATACAATTAAATCGCTGCGTGCCGGTCTTTTTTCACTTGGTTTATCACCAAATTGTTCTTTAAATTGTTCTAACGTTTGATCCAATTCATCTTGAGTCACGAGATAACCTCTATCGTGACATAGTTGCATTACAGTTTTACGAATTCGCCATAATTTATATGTTTCAGCTTCGTCATCCATCGTGTAATATTATGGCATACCTTCAGTAGTTCTAAACCAATATTTTCTACTGCCGGTGTAACACTACGAAACTTTTTTAGACTGGTGACAATCTTTACTCCGATGTATATACAAAAAATAACAACTTTGTCTCAATATTTGTTGATTTAATGAACAAGTTATAATGGCTCCTTGGATTATTGAATTGCACGTGCGTAGAAATTTGAATTTAGAGACGACAAAACCACAGATATAATAATACTCATGTGACGCTGAATAAAACTCAAGCTTCTTGCTTATATATGTTATATTTCCGCCATTTCCGCTCGTACATATTGCTTGCGAACTCAGCGCCTCTATGTTCCATTGAAGAAGCTATGTATCATTATCACAACTTTTCAACTCAATGAATAATGCAGGAACGCAGCTTGTCATCATGAAAATTGCAAAAATCCCTATACACCAAAATACATAAAATAATTTGAATTATTTTCATTATAGAAAGTTTCTTCAACCACTTTCAATAATTGCTAAAATTAATAATCATTAGTTTGAATCTCATGTTCCACCATTTTAAATATTTAAAATATTAACTTATATATTTTTCGCGAATAAAGATGGCGCATGCATCAGCCATTTTGTGAAAAAAAAAAAAACACCACAGGTGTGTATATTTTTTTTTCTCATGAAAACTAACATTATAATCATGTCGATATTTGTGAACGACAATTATGAAAGCTTGGAAAAATATTGTTTGCATTCCATGTGTATGGATGGAAAGACATAAGTATTAACCTGGTCCTGGTGTGTGTCATGTGGGGTTATGTAGACTGTGTGACTGCAGTGAGAAAGGGATATAATGCAAATTACTTGTAGGTGGTGGAAGTTGTGGCTGGAAATGGGATCGGAGCGGATCGATAAAGCGCGCTGTGGCCTGGAAGGGATCTTTGGCGAAGGCGAAATGGGTGGTAGTGGTTGATGATAACTTCGTGTATGGTATAAAGAGGATAGTATAATATTTAGTTATACGCATTCATTTGTCCCCTTGATTTGGCCGCTTTAATATCGGCGATTTACAATGTAGTTATGCCGAAAAAAAATACAAAACATGTGAAGACAACTGGGACAACAAAGAGAGCGCGTGGAGGCGACTCTTCGAATTTAGAAACAGTTGTTAAACATATTCGCAGTGTTCAAATTGGTGTTAAAAATGCTAAACGCTGGTTATCATTGAAAAAACGATTGGGATTTACATCTGATGATGATTTAGCTGTTCATTTACTTGATCTTGCTGACAATAATGTTCGGTATGTTATCAAAAAAATTTTATTTCATTATATAAATTTAATATTGTTTTTTTTTTTTTACTTTTTGATGATGAAATATCAATATTATGTCATATGTATTTTACTGTCAGTACTCTGGGATTTTCTCACTGCTGACAATTGTCGCCATATTGTTGGAAAATATTGGAGGTAAATAATACTTGTGAAGTTGAAGTATAATTTGTATTTTTGTGTTTTAGACAAAATGACAAGTGTAATTTGGTGGCGAAACAAAAAGAGGATCAAGATGAGGAGAAAGAATCTCAAGTTAATCGCAATCAATCCGGTACAGGAACACGACGTAGTCCAAGAAAACAACTTCATTCATTGGCTGATGGCCAAGTGCCAATGGATGCTAATCTACAATTGAGCAAACCTAAAATACCTGACATAAATAATGTAAACCAACAAAATGGAAAGCATAAGTCTAAACATCATAGAAATAAAGCTAAACATCATAAGGATAAACGTAAAAAGAAAAAACATGCCAAGAACGATGAGGTAGATGAAGTAATTGTAAATACTGATGATAATACAACTATTGGTATGGAGTCAGAAAATATTACAGAACAAATGACAACATTATTGAACAAAACTTCTGATGATGATGATAATAATATTGTTGAATCATCAAAATTAGACGTTGAATTAACAAATATTCGTGGATCAAGAGATGAATCTGTTATTCAAAAGACTGACAAAATTGATAATATAGTATTAGTGAGTAATTTAGATAGTGGAAGTATCGATGACAATTTTCATAATAATAATAAGGAGTTAATTAATGGTGAAAATTCGTTAACTATGGAAATTAATTCCGAATTGACGAAAAATTTATCATCTCAATGTTCGGTTGTAAGACACACTCTTAATAGTACAGTATTGGAAATTAATAACAAAGATGTTTACGAAAATTCACAAGCAACAAATGATCCAGCATTATATCGTGATCAACAACAACAAATTAATAATAATTCCAGTCACGATGATACAGCTACTACTGAAGAACATGAACTATTTTGTGACCCGAAATTAATTGACGACTTGGATGAAAAGAAAATAAAGAAGAAAAGGAAACATTTAAAACATGACACCGAGAATTCGGATAAAAATGAAACAGCTTCTGTGACAATTGTCAATGAACCAATTACTAAGCAACGTAAAAAAAAGCATAAACATTTAAGTGAACATAAAAATAAAAAGAATCATGATGGACGAAAAGCTCCGCAGGACGGAGTGATTTCAACAGAAAAACATGACTCACAGTCGGAAAAAAGTGAAATAATTACTTCCACATTATCAAATCCATCTCAAGTTGAATTGGAAAATGACGAGAATATATTGGAGCCTCAAAGACTGGCAATTAAAATAAAATTGTGCCAGGATTGTAATAATCGTCATATTCAAGGTGCTTGTCCTCTCATGTCGGCTGTCTATACAATATCTGATTTGCTTACACATGAAGAATGGTTAGATGAACACAAGCAAAATGAGGAAGTTATGAGAGCAATAGCAATTCAAGATCCAATGTCTGATGGCTATGGAAAAATGCTTGAAGATAATTTTGAATCGGATGACGATTCTACATCTGATCAGTATAAATCAAAATTAAAAGCTCAAAGTGAAGAGAAATGTTTGCAGGTCGATAATGAACGGCCATTATATGCTCGCGCATCTTTGCCAAATTGTTTGCAATTAAAAATGACAAATACTGAGCACGGTTTAGGTATATATTCAAAGGACGTTGTGCCAATTTATTCAAAATTGGGCCCACTTATTGGTACGCCGGTAAAAGAAATGGACATTCCAGATGATTTTTCAATGCGACATATTTGGGAGATTGAAAGTGAGAGTAAAACATCGTATATTAGCACAACTAATCCATTGAAGAGTAATTGGGTGCGTTATATGCGGCCAGCTGAAACTAAAGACGAACGTAGCGTTGCTGTGATTATAGAAAATGGTAAATTATATTTTGTTACAACACGAAATATTACATCAGGCGATGAGTTAACATATTGGGCGGATTCAACGTCATTTACATGGACGCGAAAGAATAAAACAGACAAAACAAATTGTGGTGGTTGTAATTTAAATTTTATTCATACAATATACTATCGTCTCCATTGCTGTATCTTCCACGACACAAATTATAGTCTTACAATTAGGAAATATCATTGTAAAGTTTGTGGTGCGGCGGTATTGGGTAAAGACAATATAATGAAACATGCGGCTGAATTACACGCAGGACGTGGTGCATATCAGTGTCAATATTGTAGAAAATTTTTTTTACGTTTGAATTATTTAGAAATGCATCGAACCTATGGTTGTGCACAAAATCCACAACGATCGCGACCATTGTGTGATTTTTGCGGACGTAAATTCTGTCAACCGCAAAAATTAAAAGTTCACATCAAACGAATGCATAGCGGTGAGCATTTAAACAAACAATTTTTTCATTCTAATTATTCCATAATATTCCATTGTAAATTCACTTTCGTATATTCCTTTACAGATATGTCCGAAGTACTCAGAGAATTTCAATGTAAATCATGCCTGAAAATTCTTGGTTCACGTGCTGCGCTTCAACGCCATATGAAGGAAGTGCATCACAAAGATGTGGTTGCTGCTGCGACTTGTGATCGATGTGGAAAAATGTTTCAGAATAAGAGTAATTTGAAAATTCACATGCTAACACATAGCGGAGTAAAACCATTCAAGTAAGCAAATTAAAACTCATTATTATCATTGTCAAATTTTTTTAAATTACAAAATTACTTGAATAAATTTTCCTTTATATTTTTATTGTAGATGTAAAGAGAATGGATGCAAAGCAGCATTCACTACAAAACAATGTCTGCAATTTCATTATAAAAAAGTTCACGGCCTCACCGAAGAAATGATGCCGAAAATTGAACGTTCAGTAGCTTATACATTTGATGCGTACAGCGGTGGAATGATAGAAGATATTGAGGGCAGTAAAACCTGTCAATCGAGTGTACAAGATTGTCAGGTACTAATGAAATTACAATTTTCAAACGTATTTATAATGACAATAAAAATTATGTCATTGATGTAAATGTATTTTTTTTTTTTTATTTCGTAGGATGAAGATAATAGTATGACAACATTAGATGATTGTAGTTCAGAAAACAATTTAAAAACAAATATTCCCATTGAATCTCAACAACCGATAAATATCGAATCACAATCTGAGTTAGATCATCTGGACGATGCTTTAAATGATGAATCACCAAGAGATTCATCATTCCGACAGGAATTGGCCCAAGTTGATACCACATTGAATCCTTCTTTAACCAATTTACGCCAAGATCATGATATCTGTGCGCCATCGCGAATGCAAAGCAAAGGAAGCAAAAAATGGATGGGTGAATTCGATCCTATATCAATTGCAAAAATTTCTGAACATTCACATTCAGTCAACATGACCTCTAGTGACGTTTATGAATTCGAAGAAAGTATTAAAAAAGACGACGGACAATCATCACCACTACCAACTGCATCCTCATTAATTGAAGATAGTAAGCTCACATTGAGTGTTTATCGAAGAACAGAAAGTACCAATGCAAGTTTGCTAGTCGAAGCTGCATTAGATGCTGCTGAACGAGACATTGGTGCTGTGTCGAGTCCGATGCTCGAAGATAATGACCGTGATAGAAATTTATATTCAATTTCAAATCAATTACAATCGCCATTGCCATCATCAAGATCACCTGAAAGCCATTTGGAAAATTATATTCAACAGGAAGATTTGATGTCACCAGCGCCAACTCCCGACAATCGAAATGTGTCATCACCAATTCATATTCACAGTGATTATCATTTACATCGCACAGTTGACTACATAAATACAGTTAGAACTCATAATATTGAACAATATCTTCCTCATGATGAACTTCAGCGCAGTTCATCGCCGAGTAATTATATTCATATGTCGCAAGGTGACATGAGTTCAATATCAACTCCACCAAATACTCGATATTCTGATCCACATCATCACCATCATCATCATCATCACCATCATCATCACCAACAAGTATCTACGGAAAATTTATCAAGTGATGAAGGTGATTCTGTTGCGCAAAATTTAAGCATTTCTGCGAAAGAAAAAGCTCTTCAATTGGATTTATCAACGTCATACAAATATGATCCACTTGACTTGGAATTTGGCAATAGAGAACGCGGAAATTTCGAACCCCTTGTTTTAAATAATGGCGAATTACAAGGTTTGGATATGTCAGCACGCGGATTTCACACATTTGGATCACAAATACAAAATAGTCGTTATCATCATCATCATTTGTATGAGATTAGTGAACGACAGAGCGTTGATCTCAGTCGAACTGGGACATATTCAATATCACCACCACCGCCATATCCACATAATGATGTATTACGTGTTGTGAGTTTGGATTTAACGCCGGGAGGACGTCACAGTGTGGATTTAAGTCTTTCACGTTCTCATCATTTGCATGGTACGAGCTCGAGGATGATTACAAGTCCACGTCCACCAAGTTCGAACACACCACACATTGTTCCAGATATAATTGAAGGAAGAATGGTCTCATCATCCTCACCACCACCATTGCCCGGTTATAATCCATCATATCCTGTTAGTCCTGCACCATATCATCCACCACGACCTGGATATCATCATTATTCAGGGTATTATTGAAATAATTTTTTTGTTTTCTAAAGACTTTATAGATTAATTCGATGTTTTAATTTTTTTTATTGCGATTATTTGTGCTACTTCAGCACATTGAGGTCTGACGTAATTCTCTGAATTTATTAATCGTTATATTCCTTTAATTTTGGAAAATTTTAAATCTTAGGATTATGATTAGAAAATTATTTCAAAGCACAAATTGCGAGTTAATACTTTTATATGGGCTTTTTTTTTTATAATTTTTTAAATGAATTTCTATATTATTATAAATATTTATCAATGTAGTATAGAATTTTTTTCGTTGTTTTTATTTTAAAATTCATTTTCAATATGCTGATTAAAGATGTATAAATTCGTTGAATACTCATAAAATAATTACAAATTTATCAGGATGCCTAATCGTTAGTATAGACGAATGCATCGTGGTAGAACAATGAAATTATGACGGCATTCGTTCTGATTCTAGTCATTGAAAATATCGGTATGTCTTGATGAAAAAAAAAAAAATTAATTTACAATTTGAGCTTATAAGTAAATAAGTGACTGTATATACTTGGAAAACTTTTTTTTTTTTTTTTCATATGGAATTTAATTAATAATTTAATGAGAAATCTTTTTCTTCATAGTTGAAAATAGTCTTCTGTGTAGTCAACATTAATTAATTATTTAGTTAAGAGTAGATTGACATTTAAATGACACCAAAGATATTAAATAAATAATAATAAACAAATAATTATAATAATAATATAAAATCTTATGTGCCAAACTGTATAGGGCGTATTAAAATCAAACGCGTATTAAAAAATTTCCAGCAATTTTTTAGAATATAGACTAGAAAGTAAATTCTATCTTATAATTATTATTAAATTCAATATCTATTTTTTTATGTTCAAAAAGTAACTTTATATGTATATTTAAAATATATATATATATATAAATTTTTAGCATGAAAATTTTCTAGTTATAATCTTTTATTTTTTTTTATTATTTCGTAGTTGTTGAATTGATCTGACTTAGTGAAATAATCATATATATCAAACAATGAATTTCAAGTAATTCTATTATTTTTAATTTAAGAAAAAATCAATTTGCAATATAGAAAAATTTTTAATGTAGATTCTTTAAATACAATCTTTATATTTTCAAAACTGTTTCAATCCCATTAAGTGTGATATTACCAATCTGTGTTTGGTAAATTTTGAAATAGTTAATAATGGTGAATTTTTATTTAAACTTCAAATATAGTATTTAATCATTGTATATCAAGAGCATTTAAATATGTAAGACAAAAAATTAATGAAGCGGATGAAATGACAAAAAAAAATGTAATTTAAAAAAAAAAAAATGTGAAAAAATTATTACTATTTTCGACTAAAAAAAAAACAAAACAAAAAATGAATAATACATACAGTCCGCAATATATTTGTACCAAGTTTATTAATTTTAAGAATTAAATATTCAAGTGACCAAAGCATTTCTAAAATACTCTTTTTGAGCAAACCATCATTTTTATTAAATGATGTGAAAAAAAAAACACCCGTACTAAAATCCAAATATATTTTTCAGCCTTTCATTTATATATAAATACATTTTTTTTTTTCAATTAATTGTGATGTCTAATAGTCAATAGAGTAATGAGACCCAGTGCCATTGACGCAGCGCAAACAATTGCAAGCGAATCACGATTGTAAGTAGGACACAATGCATCATCAACGCATCGCCTAAAAAAGAAAAAAAAAATTATTTATAAAATTGGACTAACTCAATGACTTCAAATATTAATCAGTAATATAAATATAAATTTGTTACATTTACACTTACCATTTCTCAATGAAAACCACAACCAGTCCCGTTACAACCTTGTCTAAAAACGTGACCATTGAATAAACCAGAGCGCTATTTTGTGTTCTCAGACCAATAAATTCGGCAGTAACACTAAGTGCCGTGACCATTGTTATTGAACTTGCCGCGCCAATTAAAATTGCAACAATATATACAACACTCTCATGCGTTCCGGCAAATTCAGTAAGTCCAGCTGCTGCGGTACCAATCAAAGCCCCCAACAAATAACAAATCTATTGACAAAAAAAAAAAATTATTCATATACAATTCAAAGTGAATTAAAAATATATTTTTAATTAATTTTTTATTTACCTTTGTACCGAATGATTTGCTGATATATTTCAGTGACAATGCAGCAACGAGCGATGCTAAATATGACGTCAAAGGTACAGTTGCCAATGCTTGTTTCCCACCTACATCTGTTTCTTCAATATAAAGTGGTAAATAAACTGTCGCTAAAGTAATAAATAATCGACTTGCTACATAGAGCAAGGCCACTCTTAACAAAAGTGTTATGCTGATAGGGAGTGTTGAATTATTTTCATTATTATTAGCGTTACTCGTTGATGCTTCTCTATTTAACTTTTTTTCTATCAAAGAATTATTCTCCAACAAATGTCCTTTTAGTAACGCATGGAAAAATATTGTTGCTGTTATACCAAAAGCCGTTACGATTAATGCAATATTCTGAAAATAATAAAAGCAAAAAAAAAAAAGAAATATGATTATCCAACTTGGAAATAATTTTTAGATTTTTTGTTTAATATTTATTTACATACTCGAAATCTGTAACTGTCTTGTTCAGTCAATCGTACTATGGCATTTTCATCCGCGGGAAGAATAATCCACGTTACAACAAATACAAATACAGCTGCAGCAACTTGTGCTGAGTAACTTTAAATTGAATAATAATTTATTAGAAATATGATCGAGTGTTTAGTATACTTTGTTATTTGAATTAAATTTCTATGCATACCGTATAGCTGTTAGATCTGTTCTTGCTAATGGTAAATTTGTCAACATAGGTATCATTGACAGGTGAGATATTTGAACTGCAGCCCATCCAGTTTGGAAAATAATTATGCTAATGACATAAATTGCTAGAGAA
The DNA here is from genome assembly GCA_030347275.1 of Microctonus aethiopoides. NCBI lineage: Eukaryota > Metazoa > Arthropoda > Insecta > Hymenoptera > Braconidae > Microctonus > Microctonus aethiopoides. The sequence continues at coordinate 3,042,221 of JAQQBS010000004.1, forward strand.
ATACCATTTAATTCATCAAAGAAACTTCCAAATATTATTGGAAAAGACAGAGCCACAAAAATTGATCCAATAATATGCCATACTTTTTTTTTTGCATATCTATCAACAAGTATACCAAACACTGGTGTCATGAGTGCATCCACAAGTTGACCTTTAATTCAAAGTCTAATTTATTTTATAATTTAATTGAGATTGAATGTATAATTTACTTACCAAGTAACAATAAAGCTCCAGCAATTAATGGCTCGAGTAATACAATTCTTTGTAAGTAGATTAATGTATAAGAAAACCACATTGCTGCTGCAAGATCATTAAAAATATGTCCTAAGGCATATGCCATTCTTGTTCGCAATGACAATTTTCCCTCGATAATTGGAATACTTTCAGAGTCGGGTATCATTTTTATATCACTTGATAAATTTAAATTTTTACAAAAAATTACTGCACGTCGTATAAATCTTTGGTAATTTATTTTAATTCTCTGGTAAATAATGTTTGCTCTTCTTCTATATACGAACATACGGATTGTCTCATGGAATACTTGTGCGTGGACAAATATTACTGACAAATTGTCTACAACAGTAAATCGTGACAGAATGTAAAAACATAAAACAGCACAGTAAGTTTACGAATCATCACGTATCGTGAGATATGATACGCAATCTAATCATTGAAGGTAAATTTCCATCAAAAAAATAATTTAAATAAAAATTGATTCTATCAATAATGTTAAATTTTTCAATAATAATCGAAAGAAAACTAAATTCACATCATCAAATTTTTTTTATACTTTGTATTATGAGTACATTAAATGTATCGCACAATGACAGAAAATTGAACTGATATCACTTGGCTCATCAGTGAAATTTTATCACATCATTTCTACTGAAAAATTATTATTGTTCAAAGCTCGATAACTATAATCAATAAATACAATATTAATATATAGATAACGTACTAAAAGTGATGAAAAAATAAAGAAACGTGAAAGAAAAAATACTGACCTTGATAGAGAACGTTATACTGATGCTTGATGAATTCCCAAGTCGTTTGGTTTGCTCGTTACAAGAGCTCACACTCACAAGCCACGGTCTCTTTTGCGTCCATTCTCTATGCTGTGGTAACTTGAGATCGTAAAGAGAAATCCGAGCGACCACACTATGAGAGAATCGATACCATCTTGTTCTTGTACGGTCTCTTACAATGAGATTCCATATGAAGAGTTCGTTAGCTGTATATTCGTTGATATTATATTGTATCATGATGAAATAATGAATTTAATTTATGACAAAATAAAGATTTTGAGATATGAGGGGATTATTTATATGAATTGTTAGATAGAACTGCATAAATGGTCAGTAACTCCTCTTGAAATAACAATGCAGACAATAAGGTTATTAGAAAGTAAATTGAACAATGCAAATTAGCTTTTTGCTGAACCAATCTGGTCAATTATCATTTGGACCATAATTGAAATATACTGAAAGACATTTTCATGAGGTTTTATTGAACAATTTATTTACTATTCATTCATAAAAAAATTTATTTATACATTTATATTTTTTTCGTATTACAATAATTACAGTAGATATCAATCTAAATGAATGCATTTTATACATGTACATTATTTTAAATTATTTATACATTTAGCAGTCTGATTATTTTAAATTAATGTCATTTCAATGGAGAAAATTATAAATAATTTCTTCAGAATAGATAGGAATATGAACATCATGATTTTAATTATTACACACGATGTTTGTTAATATGATTTGCTTGAATTAATAATGGAAATTTTTTAGAGAAAAAAAAAAATGAAAAATGAATATAATACAACGTTGAATATTTAATCACTTAATTTATAGTAAATTGTAAACTCTGAATTTGAGGAAATATCACGTTTGAATTAAATATAAAAATCATCAGACATCTGGCAGATATTTGTTCATTAAAGATGCTGAATATTCTGTTTCTTCAAATTGTCTTAGGTGAATCTAGAACAATGAATATTATTAATGTATAAGATGAAATTAATTTATTAATTTACATAATATATTTATTATGTATTTTAATATATATATATATAAATTTAAATATATATAATAAAAATATAATATTATTTACATTAAATAATAAATTATATTTACCTGTAAATATAAATTAACATCAGCGGAACGACTTAAATATGGAAAATTTCCACCATTTTTCAAATGCGCCAATTTAGCATTCGGATAGCATTTATACATTTCTTCACGAACAACATTTGTCAATGCATATTCATCAAAGACATCAATTATTGTTATTGGTAAATTTCCCATTTTATGTGGCTGAACATAATTAGTTACACAATTAATCGTTAAACGTGAAGCTAATTCAGCTTGAGTCAAACTCTCCAGCTAAAATTAATCCATATCAGAATTATAAATTTATTTTATAATCATTTTATATTTAATGTAAATTAAATTAATTAATTTATTAGACAACTTACTCGTTCTACCATAAAGTCAACTGCATCAATAATATCTTCATCAGCTTTTTCTACTGTAAAGTTACCCATAATCATTTTTTTCAACACCAGAGATGGTAAAATCCAAAATCTAAAAGTTGAATTATATTATTATAATAATAAATAATTATAATAATAAACAAATTTAATTCATCAAACTTACAAAACTGCAGAATCATTATAACTAAAAACAGATGTGTCTATAAAAGTATTGCATAGTACAAGTGAAGCTACTCTGGGACAATGTGAATTAATTTCAGCAAATTTTTGTGCTAAAAATCCACCTGAATAATTCAAACAAAAAAATCAAACAAATCATCAGTGGATGATTGAATTAAGTAAAATTCTCTTGAATTTTACATTATAATAAATATTCATATTATACGTTTCAACCTAATGCAGCGCCAAAGATATGAACTCTATCCAATTCCATATAATCCAATAGTCTTTTAAATCCATCACACCATTCCTTGACACTCCAATAAATCGGCGGTTCTACCTACAATCAAATCACTTATCTTATTGCAATTACCAATAAATAGAACAATTATTTTATCAATCACTACCAAAATGACTGATAAAAAAATTAATTAAAAACGTCTCACCGATATAACACGATAACCTTTGGCTGTTAGACTCAAAATTTGTTTGAAAAAAATATCTGCAGTTCCACTAACAGGTGGAAGACAAATCAATGGACATTTTATTATTTTTGGACCTGAATCATAAACTTTCCATCCCTACAAAAAATTTAACACATAAATACATTATTATAAAAATATTTTACATACTTAAAAAAATATATTTATCAATAATATACTGTAAATTAATAATAAATATTTACTTTTATGTCATCGATATCAACAACTATTTTGCGTAGTGGCACAGAACTACGAAAACTAATATACTCTTTAGAACGTGATAACTCGCTTGTTGATGTCATTATTTATTTGATACAATGTTACATAGCAAATTGAATTAACATTTAAAAAATTGTATACTTAATAAATATATACATGTATACATATTCAGGAGATAATTGTTATTTGTGGAAAATTTTTATCTTGGATTGTTACAATCACAGGATGCACTAAACTACATATACATAAGTATATGCATCAAATAAAATATAAACGGAGAATGTAAATGTGTGTGTGTGTGTGTATTTATGCAATTTAATAAAGAAATAAAATGTTTATACTTTTTGCTTGACACACATGCACACACCCACAATTGTTGGTACATCTGTTATATGAAATTGAATATATATCATGTATATATATATATATATATAATCAGAATTGTAAGAAATTCCTCATTTTACAATGTAAACAATTTATAATTATTTAAAACATTTCAAAGGTGTATATCATCACGTAAAACAATTTAGATTGCACATTGCAATTTAATACACTCTGTTTATTATTTTTTTTTACAAGGCGAAGGTGTATATATATATATATCTCTTATTATTAACTATCGATAAAGTCAATTCCTATTTTGAATTATATTAATGGCCAGCAGATGGCGAAAACTGTACAGTTGCTATGACAGTCAATTTTGATGAGAAAGGTTAGATGGCAGCCATTATGGTATTCTTATTCAGATATAAATTATTCTATCGAACAATTTCAATTTATTTTAAATCGTAAGCATTCTAAGAACAATTTTATGATATATTTACGTAATAATTTTATGTTTTATGATTATGTTTTTTTATGTTTCAATACGAACTGTTAATATTCGTATCGATTTCATTGTTTCAGTAGTTAATAATGCATTGCTTGCAATTTTGGAGGGAAAAAAAAAATGGCTATTTACATAGCTGTCTATTTATCGAGACACTTAAACAGTTACACAAGATTAATGATCAGAAAATTCAAGCGTGCTGTATTAAAGTTCTGACTATCGAATTTGTAGAGTTTGGTACTATAGAAGTTTTGCTCGCATTTCTCATTTCTAATGTCTATAGACACAGTTAATTTATTTTTTGCAACCGAAACCACGGTTCATAAATGTATATTACACGATTTCTCTTATTTCATTATAACAATACAGTATAATTTGATGCCTTTGTCATCTACACAATGACAATAATTATAGGTTAGATTTATTATTTTTATCATACAACTTGAAAAAAATGTAAAAATTGTAATTTCAAATCATTAATATTCTAATGGATAAATTCCACTACTTATTTTACATCTGTGAATAATTCAACATATCGAATCGCACGATAAATGATGCTGTTAAATCATTAATCTTGTTGAAAAAATGCGTCATCGAATTAAAATTCATTTCAATTATAAAATTAATGATTCTATATAAATTAATTTTCTTATAATATATATTACAGGAAAAAATCGTGATATGGTACGTGCTAAAGACAATGGATCAATGGCCGATTAACAATGAGCATAAAAACGAATTAAACATGGAATTTTGAATGGCGACAATGGAAAAAAGGTAAGTTTTTTAAAACTATTGATATAGATTCGGTATATCAATATCGGATAATAATACACAAAGTCATTAATCTTAAAAAGTAATTTTGCCTCTGGCAGTGGCGACATCCAAGTTCCCTTTTGCTCATCGCTCTTCTTTCTCACTTCTACATCGCACTACATAACATTCATTTATTGCATATACATCCACATATACTGACCTTCTTTACACATATACATATATAAATATATACAAACTAAATCCCCTCGTACAGTTTGCTGAAGCTTAATTTTTTTTTTTTACCATGTTTCCTCTTGCTTTAGTTGAGGATAATTAATGATCGCTTTCAAAATGATTTGCTTTTATTGCAGTAGTGTCTTTATTTTCCATTGACTCTTGCATATTTTCTTGTAAAACAAACTTATTCCACCACAATATTTTATCTATTTAACTTGATAATTCTCAAACATTAATCCAATATTTTTATTTCAAGCTCTAAAAATACATATCATAATATGAAGATGAAGAAAAATAAACAAAATGATGTTATAGATTTGAATATTAATCATTTTCAATCTCTTTCTCTCCACAAATCACTAATTATGAATATGAATTTATATATAATATATTCCATTGGATATATATACATATAAATATATATAGTTTGTCGATATTTTCAATGACAATTGAGAGGCAAGAAAGAGAAAAAGAAAGAGTGTGTCTAGTTGACAATACAATGAACAAAGCATTTATCTAAGCTAAAGACGAATCGACTGGGGACGTTGCTGCATACACAGTTTTATCTCGGATGAATGAAGAAGCAACGAAAGCTGGAATTTCCGGTTGATTCGGCGCGCTAACGATGGGGTAGTTTCTCCACACATGCGCCCCTATATATTCATCTATATACAATGTATATATTTGTATTAAATACTAAATGTATTGTCCATGGCGTGCCAATCTTCTCGTCAATAATTTACACAATAATGGACACGCACCGCCACACCGCAAATTAGTGAAAAACCGTTGGATTGCTCGATGAAGAAAGACTTTTATATACCATACAAGTATTATATGCATATGAGAAACGAAGCTATGTATATATATATATATATTTGTATCGATGCGGTTTTATTATTACTTGAATATATATATACATATATACATTGCGGTGCCGTGCCCCTTTTTCATTTGCCTGACTGGTCAATCTCGAAAGGGTTTTACTGATGTTTCGCACCCTCTGAATGCAGTAAAAAAAATGTTAAAAATAATGGTTACATTATATTTTTTATTTCAAAATATTCTGTATATATACAGAATTGAAAATCTCACGGTTAAATGCAAAATAAATTTGTGTTTAAATGTGATACAATATACCGTAAATGTATAAATATTTAAATAAACGTCGCGGTCATACAACGTATACGAGATGACGATAAAGACATACAGAGAATTTCTAAATAATGATTGGTGCTGTATAATGACGTATTAGCTAGTATATACATATCTCATGTATGGATATTATATATTATAGCTCTGCAAACGTACGTATATATAATATACTCAATGTATATAATAAATATATAAATGTGAATAAACTTTAACGGAATGGACAAATGATGATGGGCATGGGAATTGTCAATCGAAAGTGCCAAGAGACATAACGACAGACGTGGATATGTAATAATATATATTATATATATATATATAAGAAATAACTGTGTGGCACTCAGGTGTGGCTCTTTAAACATCCTCCCTTTTGCTGAATGCCGCGCGTGCGCCCGCTCAACCATCGTTCATACTCGTTAATTATTATGATCGTTTATTCGTCTATCTGTTATGTGTATTTTTTTATTTATATTCTTATATTGGCTGTTAAATTTCCAACGAAATATATAGTGTATGATGAAATCATCGATAAACTCTAATGTCTATATATATTTTTGTGGTTAAATTCAACTAAACGTTGATCATTATTATATATTTCAGACTTATATACACATATTAACACGAACGGAATTCTCTGTGCTGCAATGTTTATATATTAGCTTGAGTCGATAATCGTTTCGGGCTTTTAGAGATTAGTTAGGATCACGGACTTTCCCGACTGTATATATAATATATGTACATGAGAAAAATATGTATGTATATTTAATATGTACATATATATTAAAATTCCATGTGAAATTATATTCATACACAGGATAAAATGAACAAATGGATTTGTATCATTTTTAAAATATAAAATATATGATTGCAACTTGAAGAAATAAAAAAAATAATGATAATAAAAAATAAATCGTAAATTCTGTGACTATATCTCTCACCAAGGATATATTTAACATTCGCGCGAACATGCATATCATTAAACTAAAGCATATTATACGTTTGTAAACCATAAAACTCACAATTTCACAGACTGTGACCTTCTTGATACATATTATATATATACATATGTGGCTATAAGTTTTGCGCACTCACAGACTGTACAATTACGTGTAATTTGTAGTCCTAGCATCTCCACCATCTTGCGGGTTTATGTTTATATGTACATGTATTATAAAAATATGGGGGAGCAAGCGAAGCGAAGCATCAGTAGTATATACGTCCAAGACAATTCTCTTATTTTAAAAAAATAAAAAAATTTTCTTCTCTTTCTCACCCTCCACTATGCAACAATCTCAAAAGTTAAAATAACAAATGTATAACAATCGGGATATGAATTATCATACATTCAAAGATAAAATAAAAATAAAATAATTTTTTCGTCTTGGGGATAAATAAAATATTTTAAATAAATAAATATATACACATATACAATTCTTGAATAATTATATTCTTAAGAATTATTTTTATGAGTATAGTTAATTATTCTACTATTATTTATAAGTAAAGTATAGTATCAAAAAAATATCGTTCAACAAATTTGATATATTCAATATAGTTAAAACGTAGTAGTATAACGTTGAGTAGTATAAAATATATACTATGTAATTTAAAGACGTAATAAGTATCTCATAAATGTGAAACAAATTCATATATATCAGTATAAATATTTATTGTAAAATTTCCATTACGTAGGTTTACTTCATATATATTCTCACCTTATTTTCGCTCGGTATCTATCTCTTTGTTTCCCTCCCTTTCTCTCTATGTCTCTCTCGTTCAACCCTTTTGCTAATCGTATCTATTTATGATATACTCGGAATGTTGAACGGTAGCGCGGACGTCCGTGAACAATAAATACATACATGTCCCTTTAACTATATTCATTATCCGTGGGAACAATTTTTCTGCATAATCAATTAGCAAGAGTATCGATTCTATATACAAGTACACAGCAATGTCTATGTACTTATAAATATATATTTACGTATATTTATACATATATATATACATGTATAAATTATTGCAGTAAGTGAAAAATAATTTTAAACATTGCAAAAGTCATGTATGAATTATTCGAAATTTATTTTTACAATGATAAAAAAATATCATAGATTATTTTTTATTTTAGTTTCGTTTTTTTTTTTTTTTTTTTTTTTTTTTTAGTAAGATAAGATATTAATGTTTATTAATTATTTATTTTTATTTATTTCTATGACATTGAAGTGTGTCAAAATAATTTAATAATTTAATAATGTTGACTAGTATAGTAATAGAAAAAAAAAATATATATTTGAATAATGTTTAGGTATTTTAATTATTTTATAAAATGTTAGGCAAGATTATAATACATTGAATATTTTTGTAAAAGTCAGGTTGAAAGGTCGTTATACGATAGGGCAAGGGAGCCCCCTGCGGTGTATATATATGTGTATATAATATGATAAATATAGCAAATAATATGAAGGCGTAACATTGAGAGTGACCTCCCAACCACATCGTTGGCAATTGCTCCGCCTACCATAGTAGCGTGTATCAAATAAAGTGGGGAGAGCTTTGTGAATACAGAGCTGTATACTATTCAGAACGCAAGAGAACGCGGTTGTATACGCGTCTCCGGAATTTTAGTCTGACAAGTTATATCGTGTTGTGTAAAGTCGTTTATTATTTACATTCATTCGTTTCGCCGGTATATAATTCCGAGCTGCGTTTGTAATTAATTCGGTTGTGAATACAATCAATGACATATTTTTTTTTTTTAATATTACATATTAATATTTGTTACAATTATTTGACAGTGAAATATTTTGTGTTTTTCATACATTATATTTTGGGATATTGAGTGGAATATTAATAATAACGAACAATATTCGCGCGTGATTTTGTGTGTGTTTTATTAATTTTACGTGTGTTTAATAATAGTTTTTAATTATTAAATAATAAATAAAATGAAAACTGATGTTTGTAAACAAATATATAAATTATGAGAGACATGAATGTTTATGTTTTGGATTATTCATCGTTGGACAATCGTGTTAATTACTTCGTATACAACTGTGATTTTCGTTTAAATACAAAGTGAATTAATTTAAATATTAAATATTAAATAGTGCGTTTATTAATTGATATTGTGAATTTGTACTCGTAAAATATCGGGGAAAACGTGACGGTTATTATTAACGTGACAGTTGTGTACAATTTATTTATTGTGTCACTTGAATTACGTTAATATTACAAGTGATAATTTTTTATTTAGTATAATTTTAATAACGTTCGACGGATTCGGAGAGGAGGTTAATAATCTTGTACTTACGACCGCCTTTGCGGATTAATCAGCCAAAATTCGGGTGAAGAACAGAGAACCGTTGCCATCCTACGCGATGGAGTTGGGTGATGAATACCAGGACATGGGAAATCCTGGACCTATACAAAATATGCCTCTGGGAGATCATCATCAAACAGAAAGTCCCATGGTGAGTTTTATTTTATTTTATATATTAATATTTAACATAATTATATAAAATTGAATGAGATTAATTTTAAATTAATTTTTTATTTAAATTATTCTGGAGGGATTGTTTCAATTTGTAAAAATTTATTTATATCACACAGGTGTGTTATCATTTCATTGAAATAATGTTGTGAATATATTCTAAATGAGATTGATTTATGTAAAATAATTAAATTCTCAGAAATTATTTTGACAGTTGTGGAAATTTGCGCGTATTAAATAATTATAAAAATCATAATTTTATTTTATTAATTAAACAAATTGTCGTGATTTTATCTGAATACTTTTTGGAATCAATTAGTAATTTTAATACGTATTTTAATTATATGGCAATTGTGATTAAACATTAATCTACATAGAATTTATAAAATCTATACATTCTAATGCGTCACGATTGAGTCATATAGATTTTGTTTGGAATAGTAGATAAGAAAGAATTAGCAGTGAAAAGTAAATATTCCAGGCAATACATATATATATATATATTTATATATTATCGCATTAGGTTAAGAATTTCACTATCGAATAATGACATTTTTTTTTTTTTTGCCTCCTCATTATCGAATAATCACAACATCTATAAATATAATAAATGAATTTAAATTAATTTTTCATTTTAATATAATCCATTATCACTATGAAATTAAAATATTAATGGAAATAATTAATAAAATGAATATTAATAGAAATAATTTATAAAATAAATTAATAAAAGTAATTTATAACATAAACAAATAGAAATAATTCATAAAATAAATTAATAAAAATAATTAAAAAAAAAAAAATTCATAAAAATAATTCATAAAATAAATTAATAAAAATAATTTAAAAAAAAATTAATAAAAATAATTCATAAAATAAATTAATAAAAATAATTTATAACATAAATTAATAGAAATAGTTCATAAAATAAATTAATAAAAGTAATTTATAACATAAACAAATAGAAATAATTCATAAAATAAATTAATAAAAATAATTAAAAAAAAAATGAATAAAAATAATTCATAAAATAAATTAATAAAAATAATTTATAACATAAATTAATAGAAATAATTCATAATATAAATTAATAAAAATAATTTATAACATAAATTAATAAAAATAATTTATAACATAAATTAATAGAAATAATTCATAAAATAAATTAATAGAAATAATTCATAAAATAAATTAATAAAAATAATTAAAAAAAAAATGAATAAAAATAATTCATAATATAAATTAATAAAAATAATTTATAACATAAATTAATAGAAATAATTCATAAAATAAATT
>JAQQBS010000004.1:3053561-3065783 GCA_030347275.1 Microctonus aethiopoides
AATTAAAAAAAAAATTAATAAAAATAATTCATGAAATAAATTAATAAAAATAATTTAAAAAAAAATTAATAAAAATAAATCATAATATAAATTAATAAAAATAATTTATAACATAAATTAATAGAAATAATTCATAAAATAAATGAATAAAAATAATTAAAAAAAAAATTAATAAAAATAATTCATAATATAAATTAATAAAAATAATTTATAACATAAATTAATAGAAATAATTCATAAAATAAATTAATAAAAATAATTTATAACATAAACAAATAGAAATAATTCATAAAATAAATTGATGAAAATAATTCATAAAATAAATTAATAGAAATAAATAAATAAATAAATGATTTATTCGTATGATTGAGTGAGTGTGTTACATATATATAGGAGATAATCTATATAATAAGGTACATGCGCACCTCGTGATCCGCGCGTATTGTCAGTAAAGGCATTCCGCGTATCGTCGAGAGGATTGGTTGAATTTAATCTCCCACTCGCAGTTTTGTTGGCGATGTATAACTCAATGTAAAATAGTCATATGTGTGTGTGTGTATAGTGTTTGCATATATGTGTCTGTTCGCGCGGCAGCGGTACAAGGGCGGGGATTTCCCTTTTGGCCAATCCAATCGGTCAGCGAGCGAGTGCGATCACCTGAGAGACTCGTGCTGTGTGTATATACGATTTGTATAAATGTGTATATAACCTGTGTGCCAGTGCAGCATTATATACCTTTAGACGCCATATCGTGACGTCATGTCTCGTTAGATAAAATGTATTTTGTGGCGCCAGCGCGATTTAGACATTTTACATTGGTAATATGTACTCATTGCACTTTAGTGTTTATGTATATATTATATATACATGATACAAAAATTATATATGTTGCGTGTGACAGCTATTAACTAAGCATTAGATAATGAATTAATTTATATTTTCACTTTTTGTTTAGGGGAGTTTTTCTTTTATCTTTCTAATTATTATTTTTTCTAATAATGATATTCATTTATTTATTTTTTATTTTTTTTTTTAACATTAATTCTGCATACAACTTTTAAATGAGTTTATTGCAAAGTTTTTGAGTACCAAAATGGTTGTGGCGATATTTATCGTTGTATTCGCGCGGTCACTTTCAAAAAGGGTTGAGAATACTATTTGGGCGTTTTACGATAGCCCTATAAAAATTTCATAATTAGATTTCAGAAGGTAATTTGCTGGGCAGACGATAAAAGGGCATCTCTCTATATATATATATATATACGTTAGTCCAATGGGATTCAAAGTTTAATGTTAGTAAAATAGTAAAACTCCTCTTCATCTTTTTATATGTAATTTATTTATTTATTTTTTCTCAATCAAAATTCAACTGGCCTTGAATATAGTAATTAAGAAAAGTCGATTATTACATGTTCACTATAGGTGTCAGTGAGTATAAATTATATTTTAAACGTTTATATTAATTATATATATACATATAATTATAATAGACTCAAATTTATTTCAATTATATTAAGGACAAAATAATATAATTATTATATATTGACAATATATATTTGATGACAATTTATATTTTTAAATTCTGTAAATTAATATATTTACGTATATGCATATATAGACAAAAAAAAATTTCTATACCCATTAAATTGTCATCATTGGTGGAATATAATTATACTGGAAACCGTGACCCGAGTTATTATATATATATTATATATATATATATTCTCGATGCGATTTTGATCCGATAAGATCGGGGACGAGCATGAAGCGAAACCGATCATGATGATATTTTATTATTTATTGCGTGCTCAAAATTGCAGTTGTAATATATATTTTTTTTTCTCTTCCACGTAATAAGTTACATTAAATTATTTTTCCACGTGAGTCATGTATACATATAAACACATATATATATATATATATACAATATTATATTGTCTGATAATTTAACAGAAATATGCAAATCGATTTATCTATCAAAAATGGGTAATTAAATTATAAATAATAAAAAACAGTATATAATTTCATTGTAATATTAACTTTGAATATTTATCATAGATGTTTATATACATATACATATACATCTAAAAAACCCTTTTCATGAGCGCCGACAACTCGCGTTGAGTCGTGATATGGCGCACAATAGTGGGGGATCACAACTTGTATATTGCGAGCGCAGCATGATCCAATAGTGGGGGCACTCAATGATGAAAAGCAAACTGAGTGTAGGACGCGATTGGCTCGACGACTATCTCATATCACGCCCACATTATTATATTCTCGATGTATATCCGTTTGGACATATACACATACAATTCAATATAAAATATTTTATTTATAAATAATAAATATTCGTCGGAATAAATTTCTTTTTTTTTTCGTTTCATTTATATATTTAAAAAGCAACAAACACTCATAAATTTTTGTGTATAACTTTGGTTAATAATTCTTCATATACATACATATATATATATATATAAGAAACCGCGTTTAAATAGAAGATAAAAAAAAAATGTATGTGTATTTGTCGTCAAGTATATTATTTATATAGATTTTTGTGTTGTCCATCTCAAGTCAAGTGGGCAACTGCACTGCGTATATCGTTGATGGTTAGCAGCCCAATTGGCTCGCACCCTTGAATAGAAAAAAGGTATGAGGGGTTGCGTATATAAAGAAAGCTTTAAGATAGCTACTGCGTGTGTGTGTAGATCAGTGTGTGGTGGTCATCAGTGCGGCATTGGTTTATTTTTTTTTCCTTTTTTTTTTTTTTTCAACTCCCTCTTTTTCTTTTAGACAATATCTCGATCTAACATCTCGTTTCCGGAAAATACTTCATCTCTTTCAATGACGCATATACTGCAGTAGATCGTTGTGTGTTGGCAGGATTAAATGTATATATATATATTTATACCTACCTAGCTGCCAAATCTAATGCTTCAGGTATATAATAGAGAGAGAGAGAGAGCCTGTAAGGCACGAGCCAGTCATTTTTCGTTAACGTGTCGTGCATCCGTGTTGAGCTGATTTTTCGCCGCCCGATGAGGTAGTTTTTTTTTTTTCCTTTAATTGTATTTTTTTTTTATTTCGTTTCTATAGAAAATGTTTTTTGACAAATATGCCGCGCGTGGAACTAAATATATATATAGATGTGTATATAGTTTAGTAAGAGATTGTGTAGATTAATGCATGCGTGTAATTTTCCGGGAAATTTTTACTTTAACCGGTATAAAATGTTTTTGTTTGTTTTTCTCACTAGTGATCTTTAAATAAAATCTCTTCTTTTATTTTTTTTTTTATTTTCATTGTATATCTAATTATTGGTATGTATAATGAATTAATTATTAATATGAGGGATGTGTGCATAGAGAAGTGGCTAATGGAATTGAGATGAAATCGAATATTACTTTCGGTACTTTGTGTTGAATATTTAATTTAAGCCATATTGTATGTAAGTATATATTTTTGTCGAGTTCGCTCTCTCGTTATATCGTGTCCTAAGTAAACTGTGCATTGATGACCGATGGTCCAGTGAAAATACGAAACGGGTTTCTTCAAACTCGTGCAAACAAGAATATAAAGATAAAGAGAAAGAGCGAACGGAAGAAATATATACATCTTTATATAGAAAGATGCTGGCTTTCATGAGCATGGCCCTTGTTGACTTATTAACTTTACTCGCTTTACTCTGATGTTGTTTCTCTCGGTCAAGTCAAGTCTCTTGCGCTTCTCGCACATCAAACTCCTCTTATATATACATACATATACACACAGGTATATATCCATCAGGTCGTCAGGGTCATCGACACTCTTTACTTTCATATATATGATTCTGAATGAGCTTGTTCTTGGAATATTATACAAGACGTTTAATTTAATTTCATCTGTTTAACCAACTAAACTTCAACATTACATTATAATTATAAGATTTATAATAATCTACAAAAATTTAATTCAAAATATTTTTAATATTCATGTTAAATAATTTATTATAATTAATGATTGATGATCAATTTTTATTTTTATTTTCAAATAAATTTTTGAAAAATTCGTTTGAAAAATAAAATGAATTAAGTTAAATATGAATCATTGTGGAATTTATAATACGCACTGTCTATACCTGATATTTTTTTTTTTTTGCTGTGTATCTCTTCATATATATATATATTGTAAATCCGCTCTTCTCAGCTGCATTTTGGTATTTTGGAAAATTTTTGTCAAGGACCTGATCAAGAATGCGGAAAATTGGCCTGGCGTCACTCAGGGGGTTTCTTTTATTTCCTGTCCCCGGGTAATTTCCAAGAAACGCATCCATTATTTCTTTTTACTTCATGTACATATATATATATATACATATATACATATATCCATCAGTTTAATATATAAGCTTATCTTCATTTAAACATAGAAAATATTAAAAATACGATAAAGAAAAAAAAAAATTGAACGGAATTATACGTAAATTGTGTGGTTGATCGAGGACATGAAAAGATATGATAATAATATATGCATAATAATTTTCACTATACCAAAATTACTCTCTATTATTAATTTTACGGATAATTATAATCGTTTTCTAAATAACATTGCGGAAGTGTAGATATATTTATATATGTATGCATATATATCTAACGTGTGATGCCTCATATAAATATATAAAAAATAATATGTGGTAAAGTTGTATTGTATTGATGTTTTAGATCGTATAAAACTATACATGCGCACGCGGTTGTTCATATATTTATATATACACAACGTCAATTTGAACATGGTATTGCTGCTTATGTTATGTTCGCTGTTGTGTTAGCCACATTGGAGCTTTAATATAGCGAAATTGATGTCTGACTACGTCGACAGCTGTAACGGCTGCATGTTCACGTATCATTATCCTCGAATGTGCCTAGATAACGTTGTTGCAATCGGCGCAATTATTTTTTTACGATCCACACCAAGGCTTCTATATATTCCCTGCACTATTAATGCCCCACCTCTCTTTATCCCGCATCTACACTCGTTCACTCATTGCGACTAACATATATATAGTGACTAACAGACTTATACTGCTGCATATATATATAAATATAAATATATAAATATATTTTGCTGTAAGAAATGAATAATTTCCACTTTATCTACGCTGTAACCTGAATACTTGGATTCTTGTGCGATTGTACACTTCACTACGCGAACACACACATACACACGTGCTTTAATCGTTTAATGCAAAGAATACTTTATTGGATTTTGTAAAAAATTCACATAAAAATAATATATTTATATTGGTATGTGGAAAGTTATAAAATAATTCTTGCCAATGGGATGTATATATAGTTTTTTTTTTTGTTCCTTTTTTTTTTTTGCTATTTTATTTTTTTATTATAATTTTATTTAGGGTACACGGGGATCAATAATTTAGTAAACGTTAACAAATTATAAAATTACAAGGTTTCGAAAGATATTGACAATGATTTTATAGTGGGGTTTCAGCCTTTTTTTTTTTTTTTTTTTTTTTTTTTTTTTTTTTTTTTTTTTTTTTTTTTTCATTTTGTGTCACAACATTTTAGCGTGACAGTGTGATGGTTCCTAAGTTTGTGCAGGTAGCTCCATAAATCTGCGCTTTCCCTGAATTCACAGTGTCGTTTTTCAAATATATTATAAGGTATAAATCTGTGCAGAGAATCGTACAAGAAAACCCGCTTAACTGTCAAATTTATATACATGAATGTATTTGAAATATATATATTTTCAAAGAATATATATATTGTCGAGAATAACAATGTATAAGTAATATTACATTGCATTTATATGCACTGTCATACTCACTGTAATTGTGACTGAGACGTGTATATAATAGTTTCATTAAATAAATCATCGTTGGTTGTATCGCGTTGGACCGTCGTGTTAATTGCTCATTAATTTTCTAAGCCAACGAGATACTCTTCCGTGTAACAAAATAATAGTAGCGTGAAGAAACTTTGCAAAATTTTAGTACAATGCACGCACAGACGAAGGATGATCGTCTGAAAGCACTTTGTATAATATATTTTACTGCATTATTATACATTTAAAATAACGAAAATAAATATGTTATGCAGAATAATATCGATAAGACAATATGTCACGAAAAAAAAAAAAAAAAATCAATAGAAGTATGCAAATAATTACTGCGAATGTTGATAAGAAAAGTAGAACTCGGATATTATTTCTTAATTTTTCTATATACATTCATTATTTGTTTGAACGGTTGAAATAATTTCCAATGAAATCGCGATCGTGTGCAATCAACTGGCAAAAGAATCAATACATGAATATTATAGTTGGGAATTTATATATATTGTAAATATGTCCTCGTTCAGTGTATGACGCTCACGGAAAATCGTGATATATTTATCGTTGATAATTATAATTTTTATCGGCATGCGTGGTCGTTTATAAATGATTTTTATACAAGAAAAAAAAAAATTACACGAGCAATTTTTCATGAACATAAAAATATTATTTCCTTTTTATTGAAAAATTTATTTTGAAGTAAATTAATTATTGAGATTTTATTTTTCTTATTTTAATTTTTGATTTTATTTTTCTCAAAGTTTATATATTGAGTGTCACTGGATAGGTTTCTTCTCTTGGAAGAATTTTATACATGAGATCGCCAAGGGTGGTTAGCACGTGCCGACCGTATGTTTCCAACACTCGAGTCAAAGATTTTTCTTCAAGGGAAAAACTTATATACTTTCTTTTCATTTGAAAAATCTCAGCTGCTCAACACAAGATTATATATCCTGACCAAATGAATTTTCCAAATGTTATTTATGTATATAACTACCCATATTTAAATACCGGAAGTTAATAATATTATATTTTTATACACGCGCGTATAGATTGAATTATATTTATTGCGTGGTATAAAAATATATTTTTTATTTATTTCGCATGACACGACACTACATTCATTATACTTGAAAAGAATATATATGTACATTAATGCAGTAATATTTGTCCTGTTGAATATGCTCTATAGTATGTATATATACATGAAGTAGAAATATATAATAGACAGCCGGTGAGTGGCACACGCGGCATAGAAAACGCACGCGGACAACGATTACTCCGCTACAGAGACATCATTGTCGCCCGTGGAATACAATTAGCAGTAAATTAGCATGCGCCATACAGGCCTCGATAATAAAATCCACCATATTATAATGATTGCATCGGATTTTACAATGGCGCTGGCTGACCACAAATTATTAATTTAATGGCTTGCGCGGCTGATGGGGCGCGCACAAGAATATTCTTTTGCAGTTTGGGAAGGGGATTATAACGACTTTGCAAGAGTTGTGAGAGGATTTTTCGTTCGTCGTATATATGCATATACACATATTACTCACACACACACATACTCATATATATAAATATCCAAGCGACGAGCAATAATAAACCACCATTTTGTCATTTTCTTCAATTAATATCACATGCAAAACTAAAAAAGCAAAGAAAAACTATTTCTAAATCGATCAACGTCACGATATATATTTGTTTTATTTATTTCAATTCCATTATTTTATTTTTTAAACTCACCATTTATTTCAAAGATAAACCAACGAAAAGTGTAATAAAAATTATAATTACACATGACAAAGATGAAGTAGATTAATTAATTTTGCTTGCGCTAAAAATATATAAAATAAATGAATATGAAATTATAAATTTTTTTGCAAAAATGAATAACTATATACACAGTTGATTTTTTTTCTTCTTTCTCTATTCCCTTGACTATGTTACAAGCGGCGAAAGTCGAGTACGTACGATGGGCTGGTATATATGATGATGCTGAGAGTAGGGATGTGAGGTCGGGGCGAAGGACACACGGGACGCGTTGATGCATTATCCGGCAAAGGGGGATGGGTTTTTGCGCGCGTTTGCTTTACTCCTCGTCTGATAGTAGTACCTATATTTGTATGTATACATGCATATATATATATATACATATATACCTATATATATTGAACAACGTCCGGCTGGGGTGCAGCGCACAAGAGACTCTCTTGCGCACGATCGTAAACGCGTCTCGTATTTCGAGGCGTTATAGACATCCACGGGGTATATAAACGTCTCATCCTATATACTTATATGTTGGCCCTGCTGTATATAGTATCGCAACGGAGATGCACGCTGTGGATAATGGTTTAACGGGCGTGGTACGCGCTCTCAACATTCGAATATATATACGCAAGTACATGACTCTTCAACTGATGATGAGGGAGGAAAAGAGAATTATTCTCTAAATACTTGCGCTCATGTCTTGTGTATTTTATTTATAAATTCTTTACAATATGTATATTCATATTTCAAGTGACATATTTACTCTATTTTAACAAAATTCAAAGAAATATGTAACGTATCACAATCATTTATATTATACTCATACACAATTTTTTTTTTTTTCGTACATTCTCTCAATTATTTATTTTTAAACGCATCATCATTTACCCATATCGTCTATATACTCCTCGACACCTGTATAACCACAGCGCGGATTTAATGTTTTATATATATATATATATATATATGTAGATACATATGTATATTCGCAGACAACGTATAGGACCAGACGAATTTTATAGGCCGTTCTCGAGGGCTCAGGTTTTAATAGCCGAATTCCTTCGACATATATATTCGCCTTTTGCCTCTTGGTATATAGAAATATGTTGAGATAATTTTTTTCTCCCCTTTTATGCTTCTTCTTTCTTCCTCATCGTGTCTTCCCAGTCTCACAATTATATACTCCATACTGCTCTCACTCTTATAATAATCTGCATATGGTATTTGAGTTTTTGCACGAAAAAGAAATAAATTTATTTTACGTTTTCTCGGTAATAAAGTAATTAATTAAATAATTAGATTAATTATATTCGGTGGCAGCTGAATTAACTTTGGTATGAATGTTTTAAATGTTAACATAATGGCTTTTGTGTTAAATATATTCATTGGTTAAATATTACTCTGTCTTTTAAGATATAATGTGAGTGTGTATAATGAATTTTTATATACTCTCATTTCTGATCTCACCTGTCAAGTGATCATACTCACGTGTGCTTTAGTATATCTTAAAATATAGGAAATACATCTGCCCTCTATATACATATATAAACATAATTATTTTTATTTATATATAAAGTCGATATTTTTATAGTAATAATTTTCCTTGCATATAATATTTATATTTAAATATAAATATTATATTATTTATTTTATTTTTCGCTATTGAAAAATATTTCTATGAAGTTATAAATGTTTGGGTTCGAATGTCGAATAATTGATATAATATTATATTATTTGACGACAGAATGATTGGATTTAAATATTTATATCTGTTCATATTTAATACTACATATCAACTTAAAGGGTTAGCTAATTCAATTAGAAGCATTATTGGTATCGGATAATATGCAGGCGAAGGGGTTCCCACTATATGACATATTAGTAACAGAATCCGTACGATGTCCGTCTTGCGTTTGATATTACCTCAAGAGACAGAGTAAGGAGATAGCTGCAGAATATGTGCATCGATATATAATATTATATATGTCTGGATATTAACCGTCATTTGTTGGTATGATTATATGTGCGTGTGTATTCGTGTGTTTATATATGCTGAGACATCGTCATGAAATCGCACTGAAGTCTTAGAGTGTGGTATAGAAAAATTATGATAATTAATTGTCTTATAGCCAACGAGACAAGTTATTAAATTAATTTTTCATTTATTATTCAATCATTTTTTATTTTTTATTTTATTTTTGATGGAGTTGATTAATAATCGTCTCAAGTATTTCTTTTTTTTTCTTCACTCGGCTGTCATCAATGCATCAGTGGGAGATATGTTAGGGCCTGTGTATAGTTGATGTACACACAATAAGACGTAGAGTAATATTGGTCGCGCGCGCGCGTGTACGATCACGCGAGCGCGCTCACATGAGGTCGCGTGCGCTGACATCGACCTCTTCTCTTCTTCACCTTATTGATGCCTGAGTGTTGTTGTTGTATATATATATATATATATACGGTAGACCTTAAGTCTGTGGCTGAACGAAGCCTCTCGTTTATGATATATATCTTGTTTCCTCTCTTATATTCAATTCGTACACGCCGCGTTAACACAAACATTTTCACTTTCACTTGACGATTTAACACAATTTTTCATTGAATACACTCAATTTATAAAAGCCAACATTTATTTTATCCAAGAAAATTCCATCTCAAAATTTATTTATACACATAAATTTATATTTAAATTCACAAATGTTAAAAATTAATTGTAATATAATTTTTTGAAATACAATTATTATAAACTAATTTTTTTTTAATTGACATATTGGATTTTTTTTATTTTTACTATTTTGATGTATTGTTAATGGGGTGAAATATTGAAGTACGTACGACAAGGAGTTGTGTTTGACACAATTATGTGGCTCAGTGTGGTTTTTCAAAGTGACCGCGTGGCAGGACCCACGTGAGAATTTGCATTTTTTTTTTTTTTTTTTTTTTTGGAGTGGCGCGACCACCCACTCTTCTTAACGCACTATACTCTTTTATAGTTGTTTATTGGTGTTATTATTATAGTATATTATTTTTTTCGTCTGAAAGGTCGCGGCCGGAAGGTTACGGAAGTTGAGAAAAGGCGAGCGGTAATTTTGATACGATTAAAAGGGTGACCCATTGAAGTATAGTATATAAGAGTGGTTATAATATGGCGCATGCGACCCACCTCCACTCAATATACATATACATTTATATTTTTATATGTATATATATGTATGAGCCATTTCGCTGTTCATCGAAAATGTACACGTCTGTGCACCGCTACTACATAAAGCGACTCGAACGGGCAATAAAAATTAAAGCATCGTAATGAAGGCCCATTTTGTCACGGCAGGCGTCAAACTTTAATTGAAAATTCGATTCACATTGGTGGTGCATTAAATAAAAAAAGAGGATAATATATGCACCACCACCAAAAAAAAAAAAAAATTAATAAATGAATAAATAAATAAAAAAAATTGAAAAATCAAAAAAAAAAAAAAAATAAATAAATAAATAAAAATAAATAAATAAAATACACAATTGTTATATTACAATGGTTACCTTTATATTAATTTATAATTTGGTGTGAAGTGAATTCAAAAAAATTAAAACGTTTGACAAATGAATTCGAATCGGATTTTTCGCCTATATAAATATCAATCGATTTAAGTATATACACATGCACACATATGCATTATACATTTAAATGTATTTACGTTATTGTAAACGCCCTTCCCAAAGGCTACTGAGTTGTACGCGGGGTTTACGTTATGCGGCAAAGTAACGTTAATCGATTCCCGTCGGTGATTAATAGCCGATCATAAATTCGTCGAACGTCCTGAGCAATTATCCAGCGTCCGCGTCGGAATCCAAGCGTGAATGCGCACTGCGTTGGTGGGCATACATTTACAATGTACATATATATATATATGTATATATATGTATATATGTACGTATGTATATTTATATATAATGTGCGTTTACTCGTCATGAATTGCAGTTGACGCGGCGCCTGTGCGAGTTTATACTTGTGTCTTATTATATGACACACACGATGTAAGCATTAGTAGTAAATACTTATATACATTTATCAACAAATATTCCGACAAACATTTATCACTTATGAGATAGATAAGTATATTATATATATATATATATATATATAGCTATATATATTTGTCATGTGGTTTTAGTGCATTAGTATAGTATATTTTGAATATAGTCGATGCATAAAATTAATTTTTGTGTGTCGCATATTTATTTTCATTTTTTTTTTTTTTTTTTTTAATGATTTGGAAAAGTTTTTCGTGCGTGACTATATGCACGCAGTATTTAAAGTTGATATGGAGTGATGTGGGAGTTGATATAAATTTAGAAAATAAAAATTTTCGTTGTGGAAATAAAAAATAATTATTGACGGAATTATAATACAGAGAATAAATATATTCATGAAGAATAATGAACAGGGAAAATTTATATATATGTTGGAGTTATTCCACGAATATAATATCGAAGCATCGCGTGACGGTGCGAAAAAAATTCCCCAAATCCCATGGGATATATAATGAGCCATATAGATGTATTTATATATGAAAGCCTCAGCCGGTTTATTACGTTTTTTTTTTTTTTTTTTTTTTT
>JAQQBS010000004.1:3075081-3087020 GCA_030347275.1 Microctonus aethiopoides
TTTTTGAGAATTTTTTGAGAAAAATCGAAAGATACAAACAGTCTCAAAATCCACATTTTAACTGTAAAATTAAAAAAAAAATTAAATTCATCATTGATAATTTTTTGCATAAATTTTCCAAAAAGTTCATTAAAAAACAAAAATTTTGAAAAAAAAAAGACTCAAATCGGACAATTCGTGGCCAAGTTATGGCCATTTGAACATTAAAAACCCCAAAAAAATTTCAAAAATTTATCTTTTGAACGGCTCGATAAAAAAATTTGAAAAAAATGCCCAAGTTTCAGCGAAATCAGAGATGCAAAGTTCATTGGTAGGATGAGTTGGCATGGAATGCCCCATATCTATATATAATTCCTGTACATAATTTTAGAAACCAAAAAGAACACAAGTTGAAGATTGAAACGTATATGGATTCAGGTGTGCCCTATGATGTGGGTGTGATTTTCTTCCCTGTTTTAGATTCGGTAGACTGGTGCCGCGCCCACTTATTTGCTGAAGGTGACACCGCTTTTACCTGATGATGATCGTGGTGTGTATGCGCGCGATGCTGCTGTTGCGTGCTACAGAATTTCATTCCCTCTTATATATCTTCTCTCTTTTCACCTTGCTCTTCATCCCACATTTCAAATTGATTTATTCAACTTGTCCTCGTGTTCGCGTACTGTCTCGATCGCAGAGGGAAGTCATCTCTGACCGGCTATTTGTCATTTATATATATACTCAATGATTTTCGTATTGGTATCGATCGTTGATTTTTGTCATCATCGTTGGAGGTCTTTTGAATATTGTTTTTTTATTTTTCTTCCATTGACTTATTTGATTTCTTTCTTTTTTTTTTTTTTTCTGTGCTTTGTTGAACCGAATCTTCAGCATCGGGGAGACCTGTCGTATATATTTGAATAGGATGTTCTTCATCTCACTCGACTTTTTTTTTTTTCTTCATGTCCTTAAAGAACAAATATTGTTGCACGTGCTTGAAATGCGGCGAGGCTTTTGAATTTAAAATTATAGAGTCGATTTTATGCTTTGACTGATGAGTAGACGAAAAAATAAAATTGAATATATATTTGTATAAATATATATAAATGTTTATATAAAAGTATGTAATGTATTTGTTTTATTTAGTCACAGGAGGATTTATCAGATCCAGATTTGCAAGATGAAGAGAGTGGTGAGGAATTACTGCAACAACCACTTCAAGGCAATGCTCATCCCTCCACTGGTAATCCACAAAATGAATCTAGTGCACCAACAGCATTATCTCATCTGAACTCGATGCTACATGCTTCTCACCCACATTTGTTATCAAAATACAAAATGGATGTAAGTATATTCAACAATTTTTTTTTCACTTTTATTTTTTTCAGAAAAAAAATTTTTTTTTTACTGATTTTATTTTTTTTTTTTCAGCCATCTGAAATGGATCTTTTGAATAATAAATCGAGTTTAGAAGCTCTACAAGCTGCTATGAGCAGTGGCGGTTTTAATTTACCATTTTCTTTTCCACCACCATCGGCATTTCTCGCACCGCATCACAATAATCATCAGCAAATTAGCGGTGGTGGAGTAACTAGTGGAGGCGGTGGTGGTGGTGGTAACAATTCTGGCGGTGGCACTGGTTCTAATAATGCAATAGCATCGTCTGCGAGTTCATTATCCAGTGAATCATCGCAGGGCTCATTGAGAAATGTCAGTGAAGCTCGCGAAGGTACTGGCCAATCACAAAATAGTAACAGCAATAATTCACAACAACAGTCGACCAGCTGGAGTTTCGAAGAGCAGTTCAAACAGGTGCGTCAGGCAAGTATCTCCAAAATATTTACTGCTTTTTTTTATTAATTTTTTTTCTATTCAATACTTACCAATTTTCAATCATTGAGGAAAAAAATAATTTATAAAAATACGCTTGAAATATTTTTTTTTTCTCCTTCAAATGGAACATTATATAATTCGCGGCGCTTTAATATGCTACAAGTAAAAATTACCAACGTATGCAATTATGTGTTCTAACGTGTTGGATATTTTTAATTAATGTTATGGACATGTATGTATAGTTAGTTAATTATTATTTTTACACGCGACTCAAACATAATTGCTACGCTCACCGTCGCGTTCAGTGAGATATGAATAGGGGAATATAAGCGGCGAGTCTGATGTGCTTCTCTCATTTTCTCTCTCTCTACAAGGGAAGGTCTATACATATATGGCAGTCATAGAAATTGGCCGAGAGCATCCGCGGCCTTGTTAACATTTTTTGCCCTGGTATATCGTTCGCCACCGTGAATGTTTTGCGTGCACGAAAAATAAGAAACAATTCATGACACACAGTATATTTTGTTCGGGCTTTTTCGCATTTTTTGCTTTATACAACGGGGTGTGGTATTGGATTACCATTTAAATTGGTAATATTACTCACACACATCTATACATATACGAGAGCGAAAAAAAAAAAAAAAAAAAAAAAAGAGTTTTATCATTAAGATATTTTATTATAATGTGTATATAAGATTAATTTTATTTTTATTAATTTAAATGAAATATTGGGGGAAATTTAGGTTGGACAAATTGCTCAAGTATATGCGCGGGGGTTGAGTTAAACTGAATTGTGCGCGCATGAGCAAATTTTGTAGAGCATTATATGAGGTATATGTATCTTCAGTTATCTGTACGCGTATACATTTATTCAGTGAGAAAGAGAAAGGGAGAGAAATAGTTGCAATGGACCGATGAGACGTGTAGTCATGAAGAGTGGAATGAAAATGAAAAGCTCCACCCACTTGGTGCTCGCTCGCGTCTCCCACATCGCATCCATCATTCACTGGAGGCGTACTTGCACGGTCTTTAATCTTTTCCCCTCTTTTGCCTTGCGGAGTCATCTTTACATACATATATATTTTTTATTTTATCTATATCTTTTATTCCTTCAGCATTTTTTCACATCATTGAAAATTTATGCGATATATTTTACACGAAAGCTGATCTATATAGTGCAAATCGAACAATAAATAATTCGTAGAAATCTTCCTACAGTTTTTTCTTATACCAAATGATCTGTATATATATAATATATATATATAAAAGTATAGATATATTTATTTACCAATTGTTCCGGAGATTTTAGAGCGCCAGGTTAGTGCAGACGTGCATTCAGTTGAAAGATGGTTTGATTTACAATCGATACCTACAGTTTGCAAGGCATGAACGACGCCAAAAATATCTAACGAACTAGACGTCGCATCAGCACGATCTGTTCTGATCTGCCGGGATTAGATGATGTGGCCGCGGGAGGGGCAAGATGAAGAAGAAGAAGAAGAACAAACGAACGAACGAACGAACGAACGAGAAGAAGAGCGAAAGAGGAGTGAGGCAGTTGGCTCGACATCGGTTGGACGGTAACTCGAGGGATAAGAGTATCTCGGACAGGTTTATGGTCAGTTGGTTATTGTCTTGAAATAGGGTACCGGGTTCGAGACCTGGATCCTTCCACGATACCTCTCTTCCTCTCTCTTTATATATATTATTCACTTTCTCTCTTTTTCTCCTCAATATATTTATATTCTTACTATATTTTCGTTTCTTCTTCATCTCGTCACTATAAAAAATAAATAAATAAATAATACTAATAAAAAAAAAAAAAAAAAAAAAAAAAAAAAAAAAAAAAAAAAAAAGCGCGTGTATATGAGGATGAAATACAAGTTATGCGCGCTCAGTTGTAATCTACTGTGGACACAAAGTAAATGTATCCAATACACATTCAAAGTGGGTATATATCGCCACTCGCTAGTGAACAGCTACCAAAGGCAGTAATACTGTAGCACTATACTTTGCAGCCATTGTGAAATAACTCGTAAACCTGCAAATTGCCGGCTATTTCGCTCCCCGATACATTAATACGTGTGTGTATATATGTATAATACACAGATGTATAGTCGAATGTTTTACGTCGCGAATTGAGCGAATATGTATATGCATACAGTAAAGAAAAAAGAAAAAAATAAAAATAAATAAATAAATAAATAAATAAAAATAAAAAAGATAAAAGGTGGGGTTGCTTGCATCAATATATGTACATTCATATGTATTTGTGGTTATATTATAAACCTTATAACTAACACAGATTCATTCACTGGTTTGTTACATGCACACGGGCGTGTCAGAGCCTGCAGAAATGCGCGCCGAGTTCTGCCTTTGTAAACGCGTGCATTATACTTGTTTTCTCCCACCAACTTTATTTTCATTGCATATATACACACATAGAGATATGTATAAAATATACCTGCTGGTTCAAGTATATATGTATATGTGTATTGGATTACTGCCGGAGTTATCATTGTCATTATGCAGATGCATTAGCATTATGCAAATTTATAACTCAAAGTTGGAGGAATATACCATTGACTACTTGGTATATATGCATGGTGTTATGAGTTCAAACAAAGAAGCGAGGGTGGGATTATGAGGTTTCCAAGTTTTTATGTCTACTTTTGTCCATATAGTATGAATATTTGTATATATATATACACGTTTTATATATCAAAGTCAACCAAATGACGATTTTTATATTGATTCGTTCTTTGTCAATTATTAATTCCTTACTGCATTTTTTTTTCTATTTCGATTGTGGAAAATTTATATAAATATAAATATGAATTATCCTGAATAATATTTATATTTATATACATATATGTATATATGCCCTTGGATGTGTATTGGATAAATTGCAGAGAACGAATGAGAAAAAATCGTGGATATTTCTTTTATGAAGGTCGCAATGTCCGACTATTATATTTATATATTTTTTAACCTTATTCATTACCCGTACCATCATGTGGATGTAGCTATGTATATATATATATATATATGCTACTGTATATAGATATTGTAAATTAAATTCAACTCGGTATAATTCCATGCTAATATAATATTTACATGATTTATGCGTATGTGTCTTGATATTATATTATCAAAGCGATTTTATTTATTTTGTGTTTTTGATTTTATTTTCTTTTCCTGTTTTGATATATAACTATTGAGTGTACGATTTATTTTTAGTTGTATTAAGTTCGTTTTATTATCAGGTTGGTATAATAAACTTGGAAATTTATTGATCATGATAAGGAAAAAATTTTAAATTAGAAAAAAAAAAAAATTCTAATGATCTATTTATAAACTTAAATTACATTCATTCACTATATAGACTGTACATAGTATATGAAGTCTATGAACATTTGTTCAATAATTGGATATGGCAGTAAATGCCAGGAGTTAGGAGCAAAGCAATGGGAAAATTGTGCGCTAGTTGAAAAGTACTTTACGTAAAATTTGCTAGTTACCATTTATATACCCTATCTTTTACTTCTCACTCGTTTTTTACTTTTTCTTTCTTCATCACTTGGGTATATATACTATATCGTTTTCATCTTTTCTGTATACTCTTCTGCTCTTTTTTTAGTATCATCACCTCGTTGCATTCATCCATTTGTTACATTTTTCCGTACTGTCGTAATAGCCAGCAACAAAAACATTACAAATACGCTACCAAGTTGTGTTCTGAAGGTGATGCTCACTTTAGCTTTAGCTTATATATATAAAGAAGGAGAGAAGGAAAAGGCACCTGCCAAGTCAACTTTCTGTCCAGTCATTTATTCTCAAAAGCCCGCATTTATCTGTCTATATAACTTGGTGGTTAATTGTGCGCACGGCCGTTTCAACAACAACAACATCAACAATATTGTTCCATTGACTCTACAAAATATTCTCTATTATCTTTTGCAATGTATCCCTCTCAAGCCATCTTTTGGACTCATCAACATTCATATACTTATATATACATACATACATACATACATATATTAACCATCACCAATAACACTTTTGTACAATTTTTTTTTTGCTCATAGTTGTTTAAGAGGATTCGCGCAATTTTCTTATGTGTAATTTTTTTTTTCTTTAACGATTATAATCTTTAGTTTATCTATCTCATTTTAGTTATCTTTTTGTCTTTATAGTATTGCGCGAATGGCAATGTTACTGTGGGAGACAATGGGCATGAAGACTATATACTTCATGGGACAGGTTATTTTATTATCTGTAACGCGCGGTCTCAGATTCATCCATAAAAAAATGATATGAGTGGTGAGAATAAGTAGGCGGAGTTTTCTGCGAGGAATATTAGAGAAAGCTAAAAGGAAAGAGTACGAACAATCTGCCGTTGGGTGACGCGACGTTGTTGAATTGGTTCGTTGCACTCGACAAAAATATATAACAACACAACAAACGAATATGTATACATATATACACATGCACATACATATATCGTTCATTTTCAAATACAGGATGTGACGACTCGGTGGTCAAGTTACACACAGCTCTCAATGTATTTATATATACATATAATACGGAAGTTTTTTTTTTTTTTTTATCTCACTGCATTCATAGTATATAGTTTTATGGAGACTATATCATCAAGTAAATTTTTTCTTGCATACACATCTTTTCGTTCTTCTATGCACTTATTTGAGAATTGAGTTAACAATTATTATCTACATTGCAATATATTTAAAACTTATGGCCATTAAAATTAATTGGGGAAAAAAAAAAGGATTTAAAATAATTTTCAATGACTTTGTTTTTTTTTGTTTTCTTTTTCCTTTATTTTTTTTTTTTAATAAGTGTAGTAGAGAGTACTTGGCGAAGATGTTAATTTATAATATGTATATATGGGGCATTCCATGCCAACTCTTGGGCATTTTTTTCAAATTTTTTTATCGAGCCGTTTAAAAGATAAATTTTTGAAAAATTTTGGGGTTTTTAATGTTCAAATGGCCATAACCTGGCCGCGAATTGTCCGATTTGAGTCTTTTTTTTTTTCAAAATTTTTGTTTTTTAATTAACTTTCTGGAAAATTTATGCAAAAAATTATCAATGATGAATTTGATTTTTCTTTTTTAATTTTAAAGTTAAAATGTGGATTTTGAGACTGTTTGTATATCTTTCGATTTTTCTAAAAAAATTCTCTAAAATACTACTCCCTAAAATACCAATTTTAAGCCTAGTTTCGAAATGGAATAATGATGGGTTATAACTTTTTTTGAATTTTTTAAATTAATTATTTTCGATTTTATTATTTTTTTTAAATTTATTTATTGTATACATGTATACAATAAATAAAATACTCTATGAATTAAGAAAAAATAGTAAAATCAAAAAAAAAAACGAAAATAATTAATTTAAAAAATTCAAAAAAAGTTATAACCCATCATTATTCCATTTCGAAACTAGGCTTAAAATTTGTATTTTAGGGAGTAGTATTTTTGAGAATTTTTTGAGAAAAATCGAAAGATACAAACAGTCTCAAAATCCACATTTTAACTTTAAAATTAAAAAAAAAATCAAATTCATCATTGATAATTTTTTGCATAAATTTTCCAGAAAGTTAATTAAAAAACAAAAATTTTGAAAAAAAAAAGACTCAAATCGGACAATCCGTGGCCAAGTTATGGCCATTTGAACATTAAAAACCCCAAAAATTTTCAAAAATTGATCTTTTGAACGGCTCGATAAAAAAATTAGAAAAAAATCACCTCACCCTATTTCGATGGGTAGAAAAAAATGCCCAATTTTCAGCGAAATCGGAGATGCAAAGTTCATTGGTAGGATGAGTTGGTATAGAATGCCCCATATATAATCTAAAACATCTTTATCATATTGCGATGGATAATATATATAGCATCAGAGAATTGTTGGTGAGAGTCATATTATGACCCCGGTTAGCATACCAAAGGCATATTATATTATATGACGGCATGATGCTGGAGCTATTATAACAAATGTCGTGCCGTCAGTTGCGTCTCCGTAACATGTATACTGTATAAGAGGTGTATATATGATCCTATTCGTCGTTCACTTTCAACGCACATGCATGCATGAATGTGTATATGTATTAAAATATATATAATATACATAGGTAAAAGTTGAGTAGGTGTGTGCAAGCTTGTCTTCACCGGTAATATAAACTGAGCTGTTAATGTATGTGCATTATGTACCACAGAGTTGTGTGTTGTCCTCGGTTTCTTCGTCTCACTTGAGGTTGAATATATACACACATAGATATATAAGTGTATAATATATCTGTGAGTGTCATGCTCGGGATATCATTTGAATTTCAATGAATGATGTGGGTGCAAGTGTCGCCCGTATTCATTCACCGATATTTATCAACGACTATGACTTGGTGGTTGATCGTTGTCCATGAGCTTTATTATAATATAAAATGTCACAAGAAGAAGAAGAAGAAGAATTTTTTTTTTGTGTCTTTCTTTTACTTTTCTTCACAAGTGTCATCGTTCAATGATCATCATCATATTGAAGAGACAAATGTCCTTTAGGTATATAATGTACATCTTTTTTATTCACGGTGTGTTTTTATAATTTCCATTGCTAAGAAAATGACAATAGCCAAGATCATTTTGATATTCTATTGTATATATTTATACATATTTCAGATTTTTTACGGTTGAAATTCCGAATGTTATATATATTCTCGTTGGGGGTTATCTATTTGTCATTTATGTGGATTTAATGCGATTGATTGATATAATAAATTCAGGTTAAACTTGAGGGTCATGAAAAAAAAATAAAAAAAAATAAAATTGTTGTCTCTATATATATTCATTCCTTTTTTTTCTTTGAACAAAAAAATAATTGAATCATTTTTCCGGGGTCACGAGACGGATGTTGACAAAGATATGAAATGAAATGATATATAACTAATACATGTTATTTATCTTTTTTTCTTTCTTCTTTTTAATTCTTTCGTTTCTTGTAATTTATTCACATAAAAGAATGGATTTTTATACGCATTTATTTCAGTCAATAGTGAAAATTCTTTTTCGTCGGCGCATTTGTTATTAATTAATACACAACGAGGACATTCTTGATTTCACGCGTATACTTTTGCTCTAAGAATCACCATCATCGTCAACGCGGACACAAAACCCTTTTGATGTCCCGTTCGTTGAACACGTCGACACGGTGGTTATATTATATAGAAAAGTAAAAAAGATTTTCCAACTTGAAATATACATATATACATATATATATTATACACATATACATTCATTCGACATTATATGCAACACTTGATATGTATATAAATATAAAACGCGTGCGTGTAATATATGCAGGTGCCATTGAATCTTATGACTCGCTTATGTTCTTTCACTTCTCCCTTTTAACTTTTACCACCGCACGGTTCATCCATCAAAAGTCAAATATATATATATATATATCTGCGCAAGCGTTATATTCACTACAGGTGAGAATATTCCAATGATATTCAGCTTATATTCATCATGCGTATTATATATCTATATTATATATGCATTTATTTGTATTGGTGTCGAAAGAGCTGTATATAATTTTTTTTATTTTTTTTATTTTTTCTTATATTTTTTTTCGGAATTTCATTGATCGTCAAATTGTTGTTGAGTGAATGGCGAACACGTATATGTATATATTACTTTGTATGTAAAGTTTTATTATTGAAATTACTCTTGCGTATACAAAAAATAAGAAATTATTTTGTTACTGGGAAAATATTTTGTATATTTGATTATGTTAATTTACAAATATTTCATATACAATTTAAAAATTAAGTAGAATTTTTATGAGCCAAAATTTCGATTACAAAACTCACGCAATTTTTTTCATAAATCGTTCAAATGTTGGAGCAATCACATTTAATTATACAAAATATATTTACACAATGGCTTAAAATAATTTAATGTATATATGTGCAATAAATACGTCAACGTGTGTTTATATGTATAATGTATATGTGTATATAATAATTGTTCAAAGTAAAGCAAAAATTGGATTTTTTTTTTTTGTAATATTTGGGCAATGTTAATATTCCATGAAGTTTACGAATTTATATATATTTATTTTGTTCAAAGAGTACGTTATATCCCTGAGGACACGCGTGTATTACATTTGCAACATTTAACCACATATTATTTCGACACCTTTTCGTTTTTCAAAATTATCATCAGATTATTTCTATTCAAAAGCGACTCAAACACGTGTAATATTTTGTTGGCGACAAAGAAATATATATTTTTCAGAAGATAATTGGGTGATTATATATAGAGAATCATAAATATTATGTTCTTAACATTATCGTTTGGCAAAAAAAAAAAAAAAAAAAAAAAAAAAAAAAAAAAAAAAAAAAAAAAAAAAAAAATGAATAAATAAATATTAAAAGTATAACTATACGATGATGACGCATGAACAGAATAGAATTGTAACACGCCTCGATTATCCTAATAGTTCACCCTGTGTGAAAAGATTTCAGGAGTGCCTCTTTTATATAATGATAACGTATATTCATGTATACATTATTATTATCATCATCATCTGTGTGTGTGTGTGTGTATATATATTATATACCTTCGAGTGAGTTAACACCTGAATGTAACGAGTAATTTTTTCACTTCCTTCATTTATTTTTATTCTTCCCTACTACATTACACCTTTACATAATGATTTATCAATGCCTAAATTTTTTTTTTTTAATCTTTAATCAATTCAAGAATTTTTATTTGTCATTTTTATTTCAAGGATTAGTAATTTAATATATAATTATAGAAAGTGAATGACACTTATATATGTATTTGAAAATGAATACACATTAATGCGCAACCCACTAGTGGAATTATGTCGTGTTTCGTCGTCGGACAAAAGCTCTAGTGACGGTTATGTTTGAAGAAGGGTGTGCAAAATATGTAATGTGTATAAGAGATAAAATAAAAAAGCAAGTGGGCCAGTTAGTGCAGCCGGCCGGAAAGACAACACACACGCACATTTATATAAATATTCTCAATTATTCACTCTATTTCACTTCTCTTCAATTTTAAAAATGCGAATGATTGCATAAAAATTATTTAATTTCAAAAAATATATACAAGGTGATGTGTAGGTGTTGGCAAATTTACTTAATAGCTATTTAGTTCTTTACTGCAGAGTATATACATATATTGTCTGAATAAAAAGAAAAAAAAAAAAAATTTACATGGATGTGAATATATGTTTGTGGAGTGACATTTGTGGGTTGTGAGGACAGCACGTATAAAGAGAAAGGGATAAATAGAGAGGATGAAAAAAAAATAAAAAAAAAAAAAATAAAAAAGGCATCGGATATGCATCAAGAGAAGAGAGGAGTATGCGTATGCAAAGTGCGGGGGGAAATACTGCATGAAGAAACGACAGAGAATAAAGATGAGATAAAGGGAAATATGTGTGTGTGCAAATGCGAGAGAAGAGAAAAAGGCGTGTGCCATTCGCGGCTTTTTGACACGACATGTGTCGGTCGTCTCCCGTGAGATCTAAGACCCACACTCACTTCCGCTAATCCGAGAATCCAAGCCTTTTAATGCGACGCGTTAGACTTTTGCTCGATTATAAATATCAGAGATACTGGGAATTCACTATATAGCATACACTACCAATGTGTAATGGTGTAGGAGGGTGAAGCGTCTAGACATTGGATGCACTTGATGAATTAATGCGTAAAAAAAATTTTTAATTATAATTTGATAATATAAAAATTGTGAATTAATTAAAATTTTTTTTTTTTTTTTTTAGCTGATTATAGTTTGGTGAAATTTATTTTTAATTGATTGTGATGAGGTGATGAATGTATATGAGAGGTCCTTTTATATATTATGCGGTGTTGTGTTGTACGTAATTATTTAGAGCGATATATAGACATGTGAGACATATACTATATTGGTGAAAAGCGGTTGTGAATATGAGCGGCACGCGCCCATCATTGGAAAAAGCCGCCGGCACAATCTAACGGAGGGTCGGACGTTGCAAGCATCGGTGTATATATAGTATATATATATATATATATATATATATATATATATATATATATA
>JAQQBS010000004.1:3087049-3110246 GCA_030347275.1 Microctonus aethiopoides
ATATATATATATATATATATATATATATATATATATATATATATATATGGTGTGAAGGTGCGGGACAACGGGGAGGACGTAAAGTAGTGTGAGGGATATATGGAATGGGGAGAGTTGATCGTTTGGTGAGATAATTTTAGTAGTAGCACGGCCGTGTCAGTGAGTGCGGTCCAGATGCTCTCTCTGCTCGAGATGCTGGCGGCATTGTTGCGCGACACACACACACACACGGTCGCTAATTTTAGAATCCTTCAGAATGGAAAAAGTACCCTTTCCGTGTTTTTCAATGTAAATATTTTTATTTGAGGTAGATGAATTATTATATGAGATTAAAATTTTTTTATTTGATTCACACAAATTTATATTTCACTTGAAAGTTAAATTAAAAAAATATTATATTAAGAATATATGGAGATGTAGTTTTTTTGGGTGTGATGGATGGATGGCAGGTAACGAAAGAAAAAAAAGGGAAAATAAAAAATCACATACATTGAGCGATATGTTTGAGAAATAATGTCAGTCTCTTCTCCAAAAGATTATTTTTCAATTTTGTGGTAGCTCGTAACATTTCAATTCCTGTATACTATTTATATTTATTTTGTTTTTTTTTTTTGTTTGTTTTCATGTTTCTTGTTCTTTAAGACATTTCTTCGTCGTTAAGCAATCCGAAAAAGCTTTGAAATTGACAATACGAAAATATTATCATTGATGAGAAAATGAAAGATGTATTTCAGATGTTGACAAATAATTGAATATATTTATTTATATTTAACTCAAATATATATTTTTTTTTCACAATCACTTTGATTATATAATTATACTAATAAAGCAATATATATATATATATATATATATCTATATAGTACACACATTGTGAATTTATATAGTGCTGATTTGAATATAGAATAAAAATATATTTATCATTGGTATAATTTTAAAAAACTTTATCGTTCAGAATGAAGAAGATGTTAGATAACTATTTAAGACACTAACTATATATGCAATTATTTCCTCTACTTCAGATGTATATCTACATTATAACATATATACATATAATATATAATACACACATACGTAATATTAAACACAACTGTATAAAAGCCTAACTGCACTTCGCGTGCATCACGTGAATCCCAAGACGAAGAAGTCTCTTTTAATATGCGTAAACGTCTTTGAATATATATTTTTTTTTTTTATGCTTATAAGTAAAATATATTTATCTTGAATATCATACAATATATTTCATAAATAATCCCAACGTAATTATTAATATAACGTGAATATAAATTCGTCTCATCTGCTGCAGATACACAAACGTTGCAGCCCATATAAATTGAATGAAATAAATAAAATAAAATATATAAATATATAATATAAATAAAGGGTAAAATATATCGTAAAGAATTGATATATAAGTGTCTTGTATATTAGAGGTCGAAGACCACCATGAGGGATACATCGTGTGTCGTAAAAGCGTTAAGTACCTAAGAGCAAGTAGAAATGAAGTATAACGCGTGTGCGAGCGCGCGCCAGTACCAACAACACAACGCTAGTGACGAGCTAGAGTAGAGTGCACACCCGCGGAAAAGGAAAATAGGGTCGTGGGACGGAAGCGGATGTAGCGGCCATAACTTTTGCCAACTTATGCTCGTATATAGTACTGTAGAAATACATTTGCCGCATTATTATACCTCACTATTTTACTATTTAGTTTCTATATCATTTATCACTTTTATTTTTCACTCTTCAACTCTATATCTTTCTTTCGCTCCACCTTTTTATATTTTTTTTTTTTTCTTTCTCTTTTAACATTCTCTTCAAACATTCTATCGTCAATTTGATGGTTCGTTAAATAAAGACGAATCTCTGTTGGTAAATCGGGCAACTGTTTGTATATATACAAAATACATATATATCCCCTTCTATTATATGTACATGTATTAATGGATATGTTTATATATACATATTATATATTATACGCGCGCTTGTATATATTATTATTGTATTTGAAAAAGTAAAAGGATTGGGCCGCTGAATTAATCGAGCATCGATTTATCACTTGATTTAATCAGAAGCCACGATACCAATTCAAAAGACTGATCGTCTCTTTAATATTGCTGGTATGATAATAACCATTCAATTTTTTTCTTCTTCTTCATATATAAATTTGCTATGGCAATATATTATACCAAATGTATATCTATATATATATACATATAAGTTTAACAAAAAAATAAGAGTGGGAGGAAGAAGAAAATAAAAAAAAAAAAAAAAGAGAATGAGATAGGGTGAGTGACCTTTAACCTCCACATTTAATCGATCGCTTAACGACTTGGCCTGATCGTATGAGATCCTGATGGTAATTAATCCGCAGTCGCCACGATGAATAATGATCTAGAGCATATATATAGACGCCGCAATACGAGACCATCATACGTGTGTATATATAAATACATTGATCAGAAAAAATTGTTAAACAATTTTTTTTTTTTTTTGAATTTTATTTTTATATGTGAGGGACGATTGGACCCAACTGATGATTGACACACGTCGTCAACTGACAATATATATATATATATATATATATATGCTAAATCATTTTGGAGTGTATGTATGTATAAAAATATGTATGTATGAGTGTATTGAGGAAGCAGAAGACAGAATGATCTATTCAACGAATGAATATTCATAGATTGTGATACGCACATGTGTCCCCATATATACTTTGTGTATATATTATATTAGTGTGTATACTGTGTTATAGAAATTATGGATGGGGATGGGTGTGTGAGATGGAGATGAAGTATATATAAGTCCGAGGTATTGTATGAGATAGGTGGAAAGAGTAAGAGAGAATATTTTTTATTTATTTTATTATTTTTTTTAGACTTATGGTCATACATATCGTTTTTAATATTCACGTCATCACTAATCAAGACAAATTGAAATCTTCGGTTTGCCACTTGCGCGGCCCCCATTCAAAAGCTTGGCTCTTTGTGGGGGCCGCGCGTGTGATTTAACTTCTCGCATCTTATTAGTTTGGATAATGGAGCGTCCGCGCTCCCGAGATCGCCCAGTGAATCCATAATAACGTTTGTCTTTTATTGCCCGTAGACGTCGAATAAAAAAGTTATTCTTGCGACGAGACCAACCCGAGGACCAACGCCGTGTGTGGAGTTCGGCATCTGCATGAATTTGTTCCGTATATATATATATTCCAGGCATATATATATGAACTTTCTATGGTTCATATTCCCTTTATATCGAGCACGTATATAATGTCTTTAGAATTTCAATGAAGAAAAAAATTTTAATAATTTATTTTTTTCTTGTTTTCGAAGTAAAATGAGGTGTAAATAAATTTTGTTTATTTGTATCGATTGTAATTAGATTTATGTTGTATGTATAACATTAATTAATCCTTACAATTGTTAGAGTAAGTAAAATAAGGGTGGTGGTTATAATATGTCTGGCGAGTCACCATCAATTCTGCGGAGTAAATTGCCTCGTCTCGGTATTCGTCGGCCAATTCGTCGTACAGCCTCGAGGGGGCAAGTATTCGCATTAACTCTAATTATGGTGCTATTTGAAGACGTATTTCGTGTAACGTGCAAGCTGTGTATTTTCTCACGTCTGGTTCTCATACATATAAATATATACATCATGTGTATTAGATTTATATACAGCTGATGTACAATAGTATTTAACAACACATGCATTTATTGATATAAAATTAAAGACACAATCATGACGAAATATATTTGTAATTGAAAAAAAGAAAAATATATACAAGTATATATATATGTATTTTATATTTTTATTGGATAAGTTATAGTGGAAGTAATTTTATTACAACCCAATATTGTCGGTTTTATAACCTCATAAACAACAATTTGACAACAGTGAAAAATTAAAAAAAGAATAAAATATCTTTTTTTTTTTGCTATTTTTAAATGCTTGTAAAGTTTGAAAATAAATAACTCACGATCGAATTACATACACGTCTCTCCACGCAACGTATATACAGTGATGTTTGGTGATACATTTATTAAATGCCGTGGGTGACGTGGTCGAGAAATAAAGCGTAAAAAAATGTCTGAACTATAACGGAAAAAAAAAAATAATAATAATTAAGAGAGTAGGTGAGAAAGGAAAAAAAAAAAAAAAAATGCAAATGGAGAAATGAAAAAGAAGTTGGTTCGTGACCAACGACCTGTTGGCGACAAAACAATATTGTCGCGTCCACGCCACACACGACTCTTAAGAATAAAGCATTGCGCGAGATATATACACGCTAAATATTACAACAACCAACACATTGTTTCTTGCATGAAATTTCGCACCGCTTTGGCACAAACCCTCGCTGCTCATGTGTCGCCTCAAATATATATTATACATAATACGCCTTATGTACATACATAAACATAAACGTTTGTGAAAAGTCGACGAACTACAACTGCATATATATATTCGTGTATTTGCGAATATATCTATATGAATATTTAATATATAATATGTCGAAAGGAAAGATGCTTAAACCTCTTGTTGTTTATGTTAATCATTACTCAAAATGATTAATTATACATCCCTCATGTATAATTCACACAAATATAAATAATTATCTGAAAAATAAATTTTCTCTTTGTCTTCTATACGTTATCCGCATCCTTCAGTTATCTTTAGGGATTTATCTGATTATATCAAGCGCAAATCTTTACAGAAAACATCATTAATTGATATATATGTACTTATCTATGTGTTTACTATGATTTATCAGCGATTAGGTGAATTATCCGTATACGATAAGCAGCTTACTACTCATCCCATAGTTCATTTAATCTTGAAACGAAATAATGTCTGGATAAAAAAAAATTTTTTTTTTTTTTTTCATACATATATTTATATATATATTAAATATTAAATATTTATATAAATATATTTATATATTTCTGTTATCGTTTTTATATTTACAAAATGAAAAATGCAGAAAGCGGAAAAAAAATATATTATTATGCTGCACCTGGGACCCATTACGATCGGATAACGATTTCTTTTGTTCCTTCTGGTCTCGCGCACCAAAGAATTGGCATTAAAATGCCGCGCGACCGCAAAATATAAGTGAATATATAAAGTGTGTGTATATGGCCCGGACGTTCGCGCGCGAGGAACGAGGGCCGCGTTCGTTGTATATATATAATTCATACGCGCGTGCCAATGGCCAACAAGTAACATTGTTTGAAAGCCGCGACTTTGATCTGAGAACCCGCTTGGTGTACATCATCCGGTTTTATGCTGCTATACCTAGAATTGTCCAGCTATACTATTGCCATTATATATACATATGTATATTATGTATGTATATTCGCCATTTTTCTATATATTACATTTGGTCTTTTCACTCTTTCATCCTCAACGTCACGATTCACTTTATATATATTTTTTTTCTTCTCTTTCTCGGTCACTATATTTTTCCTTCTGTTTTGAACTTTTGACGCACACGACCCGGCCGTTACAAAATACTCTTATAGGATAAACAATGTGCGCGGATGTGTATATGTGTGTGCCTTTGGTAAAAGAATGCATGTATGTATAATACACATATACTACACAACACGCGCCCAGACATTTAACAGTCAACCACGCGTAGAATGCAGGTCTCGCGCAATCGGTGAAACGTAACGCACCCGTCACAACAATAAATAAATGCACAATAATACAATCTATATAACAATCTTGTATGTACAAATTATCGGCATACATAAGTTGAAGGGAGGGGGAAAAAAAATTATTTATTATATAAATGATAAATTGAAAAATTTTCTTAATCGCAAAAATATTAATTTGTCACTTTATTAATGAGATAAAATGAATAAAATATTTTTATTCTATATAATTAATTTATTGATAACATTCAGTTATTGTTGTTAGTGCAATATATATATATATATATATATATATATATATATATATATATATATTTATAATAAATAGCAATGATGAATTAAAAAAATTTCTAAATCGCAAAAATTAATTTGTTATTTTATTAATGAGATAAAATGAATAAAATATTTTTATTCTATATGATTAATTTAATTATAACATTTAAGTATTGTTGCTATTGCAATATATATGTACATATATTTATAATAAATATAGCAATGATGAATTAAAAAATTTTCTAAATCGCAAAAATTAATTTGTCACTTTATTAATGAGATAAAATGAATAAAATATTTTTATTCTATATAATTAATTTATTTATAACATTCAGCTATTGTTGTTAGTGCAATATATATACATATGCATATATAGACATGTTCATAAATGTGCGAAATATCCTGCAAATAAAATACATACATTGGCCTAAAGGTATTTCATAAAGTCATTAGAGACAACATATCCAACAATGTAAAACATTTCTGCCCACCAGCCAAGATTTGATCAGTGTGTGTGTGTGTGTGTTAATATACATACTGTATGATTCCCATCGTCTTTATTATAAGATACATATACATATAAGTATCACTTATATACATCATACACACATGCATAATAGACAACGTGAACGAAATATATCTTGGACGGCGCTTCGCTTGGCTCTCACCCTAATGACGGGGTATATATACCACAGTGTATATAATAATACGCAGGGCGTTCTTTAGGCGCCTCCCTAATCAATTAATCAGCAAAATCTCACTTTTATCTCCGATCAAAACATCCAAAGTATTATATTTAACTTCTTTACTACATTATATACCTTATTCTTTTTGTTCTTTTTTCTTTTCTCCTCATTCCCACACATCATGGTGTTTATTAGCGGACGATTAGCATCAAAGACAATCGAGATAAAATTTTTTTTCTCTCTGTAATATTTATTGAAACATATTATATCTTTGATATATCGTTGATAATTTTTTTTTTTTTTTTATTTTCTCAACATCGACAAATTGTTCTCGACATTTAGTCATTTTCTTCGAGTTATTTTATAGCGCTTAACATCACTTATAATAACTACATGTGTATATTTAAATATATATTATAAAACTCGTTGGTCGAGTGTGTGGTTCCTTGAGGTGAGGAGAGAGATATTGCTTTACAAGAGAAAGAGAGAAAGGGTTCCAATGGGTTTTGAGTGTACGCGATGCTCTGCTCCCTGTCCGTTAATGCGTTGCCACAAAGATCTATGGACTGCCTGTAGTTTATATGCTAATCTGTAAAGAGTGTTAAATACTCGATCATTTATCACGCCATCGCTTCTCTCATTCTCGCCCTCCGGTTCTTTTCTACATGATTGTGTATATATGTACATGAGTATATAGTTATATACATTGGGTTTCATCTCTAGCAACCCTTGATATATGTTGTCTTCCCCCTTTATTATTTTTTTTTTTACATGAAAATTCACCTTCAACTTCATATACGTCAACGAGAATTTTACTTTAGCATTTAGAGCAATTTATCAACGCAATTTATTTGTATTATATTACATATGTAAAATAATATACGTAAATATTGTTTTTGTCACGGTGTTATTTGACCTTTTGAATTGT
The DNA here is from genome assembly GCA_030347275.1 of Microctonus aethiopoides. NCBI lineage: Eukaryota > Metazoa > Arthropoda > Insecta > Hymenoptera > Braconidae > Microctonus > Microctonus aethiopoides. The sequence continues at coordinate 3,094,600 of JAQQBS010000004.1, forward strand.
AGAATGTAGATTGACGTTGGATGGCCCGGGTAATGTCATGGGTAATTGTAAATTTACAACTGACATGTTGAAGGTTGAGGTATAAGTGACGTTTTGAAAGTATATATATTTGTATATTGGAGGTGGCAGACGTAAGAATATAAGGCAATAAGAGAATTGAGAATAAAAGTATATATACGTATATGTATTTGCGTATGTATATAAATATTGTGAGAGTGTTTATGGGATTTGTAGTGGCCGTATTTTGAGATTTACGATTCACGCCGAATAATCCAATAAGGCTGCAAACGACATTGCGTGGGCTGCAAATGATGGTCGACCACGTCACTTTACATGTACATACTACTTCATACAGTCAATGCGCCCACCCACGTGTGTGTATGCGCCTATTTGTGTATAATGTATATATGTATCCCTTAGCAAAAATTTATTATTCATCAATTGAAAAATTCCATTGTGTATATTATATATACGTATCGCAGGTGTTTTAATATATATGCCCAGGGTATTTGTATATAAATAAAATTTATATTTTATGTTCAACTATTTAGAAAAAGGAAGGAATATAAATTTAGGATGATATTTAATATCTGTTATAATGGTTGTAACTAATTTTATTAACTGTTGGAAAATATTTTCTTGATTTCTTGTTAATTATTTTGTTGTACCTGAAATAAGGAGATGACAGAAATTGTTGAGTTATTTATTGGAATTTAATTAAATAGATGCTATCGGATGTTCAATATAATGTTGGCATAAGATCTTTATATTAAGAGTGGCTATTGAATGAGAAACTATTCGAGGGTGTATGGGGGAAAGAACACATTAACTGAGGCTTTTGGGTTTTGACTAAATGGCAATGGAGAAAAGCTTTGCTATATTATTCGTATGGGAAAAAAAAAGAAAAAAAAAAAGAAAAATTATAAACCTTGTCGAATATATATTTATGGCATTCAATTTTTGTCCGCTCATTATAAATAAATTCGTTGGACGAATTTATTTTAACAAAAATTTACGACTATTTAATGGTTTTATTGATCGTTTCATTGGTAGTTTGTACTTCAACTTAAATATATAATAATAATAAAATATAATATAATATTATTTCAAGGTAAAATCCCTTATAAAATTTTCCATAATCTTTTCATCTGAATTCTGATTTGGCCTTCAAGAGAGCCACCCCCCTCGATTTCCAATGTCTATTCATTTTAATGTCTTATGTACATATATATATACATATATATATATGTATATAGTCTTCTTTGAATTTTGATTCTTATTTTTTCTTTTCATACTTTAAACAATTTTGGAAAAGGGCAATTTATTAACGTTAAAACTCATACTCCAAAATGTAAAGATAATTAATTTCCTTCGGTCTGATATTTTTTATTCGAATTATTTTTTTCTTGATTTCAATGTCCCAAGCATTTTGATTTAATAAACGCCGGCCATTAATTAAGTCACACATATATATATACACGTCATGACAAATATAGGTGTTGTCAAAAATGAAATTGTAAAGTGTCCTTTTGTTCGTCATATAACTATATAAATATATATTTATATATTGTAAGGAATGAGCTGGTCTGAACCAAATGAAAAGTGAGTGAGACACAATCGTTTGTCGTCTTCGTATGGTGTACGTCTTATTTACTAAAGATTTAAGATTGTATTTATACGTAACGGAAGAATAATACATAATCTTTGCCTGTCCGATTCTATTTATAGGGTGGCAATGTACGTATATAATATTTGTATTCTATGAAATGAGAGAATAAAATTGAGAGATATCTCGGTGACATTTAAAATTCAATAGAATAAAGTGAGGCTGATGTAATGTCATTCGTTTCATCATGTTATTATTCGTCCGGTGAGCTTGATTAATTATATACTTAGTACATGTACTACGTTATATATTCTGTCTAATATCAGATATGCCTTTAATCCCTTCTCCAATAACAATTTATTTTTTTTTTTAAAGCTTTTATCTGTTAGTCCACCGTATTCTTTTGGCGGATAAATCTTTGAAATTGTAGAACAATGAAATAAAGATTCTCAAGTAATAAATTATCTGAGAAAAGGGATTCATCTCTTTCAGGTATAAACATCAATGTCGTTTTTCCAGCTTTTAAAATATAGAGATAGAAAATTATGAGATATACACACAGCACCTGTATATGAAGGCTGAAAAAATTATATTTTTCAAAAATTCAATTTTAAAACGCTATTCATTATTGAATATAATTATAAATACCACATTGCGATCATATAATTTAATGTTTAAATATTATTTTTAAATGTTTTAAATGGAGGTGTTAGGAGAAAATGATATATTATGGTAATTGTTTATTTTTTATAATGGATAAAAGGGTATATTAAAATATATTGCAATGGGCTATCGCGTGCGATATTCAAAGTATCTTGCGGCATATATCGATAAACATGTATAAGTAAGCATTTTTTATTTTCATAAAAGACTCTGAGACGAAGAATAAGAGAATAGATTGAGTACACAGGAATATTTCATTTTATTTTCATTACTCACTCGTATATATTTCCTAGAAAACATTCATGTATATATATGTACTAAGACGATCGCGGGAATTATGCAAAAGTATCGGAGAATATGCAAACCAATGTTAGGGAATCTATGAACTTTTTTTTTTCTTCCTCTGTTCATACCGGTTCATACTGTATTTATCGTGAATTATTTCAAATCACTCAAACACGAGTTGAAAATATCCCAAGAAAACATTCACAAACATCATAGAATAAATATACAAGCGCCAGGATATATCGTTCCACCTCATAAGAGAGCAAGGGAATGATAAAAAGAGATAAATAAATTCTACAAATTTCCACATATAATCGCAGAAAGAAAATTTACAGTAGGATATATACGTATAGTTTGATAATTTAAAGTTTCGATACACACTTGTAAGAATTTTTCTGCGCATAGATTTTCCTAGCTATTTGCGCATTTAAATTTTAAAGTGGGGATGATTGATGGAAGCCTGGAAGGGAGGATTGCATTAATATAATATATTTCAATTCCAAAGGAATTATCGTAGCATTGTGGGGATCTTAATATATATCTTTTTTTTTTTTTTTGGGAAGGTTATATGTAATAATAATATACTAATGGCCATCAATAGTATCAAAGGATAGAGTAGATTTTATTTATAGATAAATTGTGCCTGAACGCGAGTAATATAGGAATAATTAAACAGAGAATTAATTGAATTAAATTATAAGTATTTACACGCAGTAATTAAAAATGGTTTGTGATAATCCAGAATTGGTTTTAATAAAGGACTCTGATGATGAAGATGTGTGTCACAAGCATGTGCTCGTGAGACAGGTTAGTTGAAGATTCGAAGATTTATATAAATTATATATTTATTTCAAATAAAAATAAATGGCAATTATTCAAATTGTTATCTACGAATTTCGATGAATGATTTCCAAATATACGCGTTTATATTTATTAAAGTTAGGTTAATAGAAGGTATAATTCATTTATCTTTGTCAGGCATGTATAATATACATATTGTGAAAAAGCAAAGAGAAGTCGAAATAAAATTTGAGACCCGGGTCTATACGTTGAACATTAACAGCACACAAAAGTGTTTATATAGTTTATAAACGAGAGTGGAACCACATAACTGTTTGTATTTTTATAGACACGTTTTTCATTAATATATGTTAAACGGTCGTCATATAACCCAAGTATAGTAGAACCAGAAGTTAATTCAATTGATTGCAGCTTCTTCATTCGAATTTATCTATTTCTTTTTGTCATCATATCAAACAGATTATTGAATACTAATTTTTTTTTTATTCAAATATTCAATTTTATCAAGCGTCAAACTTGCACGTGCATCAAACACATGAGTCTACGTATCACCGAACTATAAAAATATATAAAACTCTCATATATTATTGTCGAAAATATTTAATACAATTAATACTATAATGACTGAAATTAAATTCTCTGAATTAATAGATATCAATATTAGAATATTTCTTATTATTTATTATTATTATTATTATTATTATTATTATTATTTATATCAATTAATTTGATATCTATCGTAGTATTTAATCTAAATATATTCTTGAATATTATAAAATGAAAAATAATTCCAATTCAATTGATATAATAATTAGTTGAACTTTAATGAGTAACTTATTGGATAGATATTAAATTTGTTTGTGTATTCGCTATTCATGTTATACTTTGTTGCTAGCCGAAAATATTTGTATATATATATATACATACAAATGTATATACTTATATACAGTTATATATAAATGTGAAAGGGAGGAAGCCAATTAGATATCCCTATTTCGAGAAATTCTCGGGAAAGATCGTGATACACGCCTCCCTTGTACTGACATACATTTCCGGCAACCGTTTGAACTCAACTCGCGCTATAAAAATTGACATGATACATTTATAATAACAATATATTTGTTGAATTTGGTCAATCAAACATCACCAATTATTACATTCGCTCCATCCGTTTCATCATCAACAGTTTATATAAATATTACTTACTCGTATTTCTAAAACCATCATTTTATATATTATTATATTTTAAAATAAAAAAATATAATTTATTTATAAGTGTGGTGGTAGCTATATAGTACTTGTTCATTTTTTCAAAGCTCCCAGAGGGTTTTATGACTCGCTGGTAAATGGCGCGCATGAATTGCCGTGTGGGCTATTAAAAATTATTAATAAAATCATTCTCTCAGTTATATAGTGAAACTATCCTGTGAACATGAATTTTTTATTTATCTTTTATTTTATATTCTATATTATTTTTTTTTTTTATTATTATTTCAAGTCTTTTTTTTTTTAAAGCCTGTGACCCGAGTCATAAATTTTTTCCTACTAAACTTATCAAAATTCATATTGGCCCAAAATACTAAATATTACTGTGAACGAATTAAAAAATTTTTATTTTACGACCTAACAATTCTTTCCAATGGTATATTTTACCATGCGGTAACCACAATGTGGGCAGCCGAGAATCAAGTTTCATGGACGATAATCTAACGACTTCATCGTATTACTAAACAATCTTTGATTTCTGCCGACAAATATATATTTGCCTATTAATATATTTCTTCATCATATTATGGTAAATAATATTATTAATAATGTAAAAAAAAAAAAAATATACACATATACTCATATGATTGACTAAAAACAAAATATAATCAATCTTATAATACCATTTGTTTGAGAGATGAAAAAGAATGAGGATCATATATATGTATATATATTTATGTATACATATTTATATTCGTCTGCGTGTCGATCACTTGAAATGCGGCGGCGCTGTTGTTGCCCGAGGCGCCACATCTCTGATCCTTCGTTACATATGCCTGCGTGAAAAGCTCAGGTAGTCCCATCCCGTATACATTTCTTGCATGTATCACGCGATCACGTCGCAAAATTTATTTTATTTTTCTTCATCAACATCATTTACACTCGCATTAATTTCTTTATATCATCATTTTATTTATCATCTTCCACTTGCAATCAAATTATCATCTCAAATTATTTTATTATAATTTTTTTTTTTATACCCAGATGATCACATATCCATGATAATGATTGATCAAACATTTTTCCATGAATTCCCCCCTCGATATAATATAAAATATTTTTAAGTGTATACACTTGTACAAATAAATACCAAGTGAAAGACCGGAATTCAATATTATATATATGAACTGTATATTCATCTTTTCATAAAACACGTGACACTGACAGAGAGAGAGAGAGAGAGAGGGAGAGTGAAAAAAATAAATAAAAGATAGAGTAGTTGTGAGAGAATAAGAGCTTCTGGGTAATTGGTCACATTTAAATATCAATCATCGAACGCAAAAGAGAAAAAAAAAAATAGGAAGCCCTCTGGTTAGCGCTTGCTCGACTGGATTGTCGAGGGTCATTATGCGTTCGAGGGTTGCGGTGGCAAGAGGGGGATTGCGTGGTCTCTATGGAAGGGTAAAGAAACCAAGTGGGAGAGAGTGAGTGAGAGAATAAAAGAGGTGTTCAGACAAATAGAAACGTTCACGTCGTCTCTCGGCGACTGCTCTCCGCGGGGTCGCTGGCTACATAGCGCTGTCGTGTAAACACGCGCTAACTGCCTCCTACCTGCACATTGGTATACCTTCGCGCCTCGCTTCCACTGTACATCAATGGCAAACCAGACACCAATTTCTCCTCTCCTCTCTTTTAATCTTTTCTCAGGGTAAAATACTCGCGATTGTTCATGACAATTTTAACGATATAAAAATATTATACACATTTTTTTTTGTTCAATTTATCTATTTATTTATTGGTATATTATATTTTCTGCAATTGTGTATATTATTTAATTTTAAATAGTCTATTGAAAATGTATGATAATTGTCAGGTGAGATTGAGTAAATATTTTTTTTTTTTATTAAATAGTTATGTAGCACAAATGAATTTAAAATCAAAGTGGTGAAAAAATATGGCCGTGTCTATATTCTATCACCTTTCTTCTGTGCTTATATATTTTTTTCTTTTTCTTCTTTTCACTCGCGGCGATTGTTTGCTCGTTCGATTAGCGGACAAGTGCGAGTTATTTCGTTTCCTCGTTAATAAACGTCTTTCTTACGCTTCACGTCGTCGATGATTTCTCCGTGGTTCGCGTTTTCTCATACCAATATATTTATACATGGAAGGAATAATTTATATACACATTGTGTATATATATGTATGGACAATGGTGAAGGTTGTATATATTTTGTGCGTGAGATTTCTTGTAACAAAATATATATACCGCGAAAAATATCTGTACGTGATTGACAAAAGCGTGGAAAGAAAAAAATGACATGTATTTTTTTATTTTTTATTTTTTTGAGGTGTGAAGATAAAAAGAGACTGATTTCTTTTTAAATAAAATTTAGTACGTGTGTTTTTACAACATTGCGCGTGAGGAATGTCGACACATGTTTCACACATAAATTTCATTATTAACTGCATATAGATATACATATATATATCTCAATGTCTATGTATATAGATTTATGTTAAAATGTTTCTTGATGTTGTAGTATGAATTTTACGACGAAGAAGACGCGCGTTTGAATTTTTAGCGATATTCCTTTGGGCGAAGAGAAACATTAATACCTGTTGACCATTTAGGAGAGAATAAAAGAGCGGGTGGGCGTGATGGAGAGAGAAAGAGAAAGAAAGATATGAAGAAACAATAATAAAAAAAAAAAAAAAATTAGCGCGCATCTTGCGGTCCACCGGCAAAATATGCGAATATTGCCGCGATGCATATAGTGGGTCCCACTCTCTCACCATTCGTCCCGGCATTATTTATGCTTTGATTTATTATAATCGAACCGCGAGGCCATTTGATCCGCGCCGACGTATATATATATACTCATATATATGTAAGATAGAAACCCTGAGAGAGAAAAAGAGTACCTATATGCGACCAGTTTTCGCGAGTCAGATGAGCGCCACCTTGATATACCCACACCATATTATTTTATTTTTCTTTTTATTCTCTTTATTTTTTCGTCTCTGTCCAGAAGTTAATTGATCTTGGGTTGATTAATAAGAGTATATAGCATTATATATATTTATATATATCGTTGGATCGTCGAGGTATTACCTTCAGCTTTTTTATTTGCCTGCAGGGGGACTGAATGAATAGACACTCTTATATAAATGTGCATCGAGAGATATATACGTTTATATATAAATATATATGTATGTATGTATGTAAGTTGTACTGGATATATATACCTTTGTGATGCTGTTGGTTATCATATCGTGAATCGGTGATATCGCAAGTCACGATCAAATTGAACACGCGGGCTACCGAATTATAAATTCAACTCTACCGTACGTAAATCATTTTCTGAACGATCTTTTGAGTCTCTCGTTAACGCCCAGGACAAATCATGTATTGAAGGGTTTAATAAAAAATTAAATAAAACATTTATATATGTATAATATAAGGAGAAAGAGAGACGTGAAAATATAAAGTGAAGACAAATTTTTATATACGTATACACGTATAAGAAATCAATCTACTGAAATTATTATAGGCAGTTGGCGTAAAACGTATTTGAATGCAATTTAATATTTCCAGTTAGAAGCATAAAATTCTATCGTTGTATAGTGGGTGGAGATAAAGAAGGAGGTGACGGGGGAGATTTCGTTACAGTGCGTTAACGCACACTGTTTGCGATAGTATATAGTGCGAATGTATAATATACAATATATTTGTATAAATTTTCTATTTTATTTGGATCGACAACGACATCTGGTGGAATATGTTGAATATATCCATTTGCTGAGTTGAACAATTTTTTTTTCTGTTTTTACATCCAACCTGTTCCACTGTACTATAATTTCTTCACCCTAAACTGGTAAAAAATAAATGGATGAATAAAGAAAATAAATATCGAGATGAAATATTATAAAGTATGTATATATATATATATACATTGTACATAGGAGAGGGAAATCAATTGAAGGATCTACAGTTGAGTGAGCTCAGTAGGAAATTAGTAAATAATTCATTATCATTCTGATATGAAAGAATATTTAAGGATAAAAAATCAATTATAAAAATAATTATTAATATTACTACATTTTTAATATTTATTTCAATAAATTCTTTTTTTTATTTATTTATTTATTTATGTATAGTATGTGTACGTGTAATCTCTCATGCGTTTGAAGTATATAAATTCATATCTGATGCCTTTCTCTCTCATTCAAACTTGCGACTATACATCCATTTTCCACGAAACGAATAATACAATCACTCCGACAACGCTGCAATTATCGACATCCCACTTTCTTTCTCTCTTCCTCTCTCTTTCTGTCGTTTCGATTGACCGGATCATTATCCCGGAACGATTTGCTCAAGCGAAGAATAACAGACAGGGACACAAAACTCTAATGGACAATTTCGCTTTTGCACTAATCTCCCTTGCAGTCTTCATCTTTATAAATCCCTATATTTTTACGCTCATCTTCAATTGATTCTTAACAAAAAATATCTACTGCATGGTAAATATATATATATATATTAAAGTTCGCACAATGTGTTTGACATTGTCTCAATTATAAGTTTTTGTTATTTCTGAGTATTATTGAAAGAAGAAAAAAAAAATGAAACAATTTTATACTTATAGAACATTTCATTCATTTTTATTATTCGGTAACTGGTAATAATTATAATGTATAATACTTCAGGCTTGTCCACAAAGTTTTATTGATTTTCGCAATCAGTCAACGATAATCAACATGCCACTCGCGTAATATTATGATTATAATTGGTTTCACCACCCTGCGCACCCGCTCCCGCTATCTTTCCAATGCTTGGAAACGAATAATAGCTGCTAGTGTACTTCGTTGCCTCTATTATGGCCGCTCTCAACTGCGATATATAATAACGCGCGCAATCTTGATATCCCCACTTATTTTATTTTAGCGTTGAATAGCATCAAAGTTGTATGGCAACTATATATCAGTGTATAATATATATTTCTATGTGTATGTATATTTATAAGTGAGCAAGTGCAAGCGACCGTGTAGTATACCACAAAATGAAATGACGAGTCGTGGTAGAGTGTTGTGGGTTGGGAGGAACAGTGGCCGGCCTACCGATCATTTTCCTACCCACTGGCTTTTACCACTGCCATTTCTATTCGTGTATATATGTATATATGTATGATTATGTGCATTACGTTGAGGACACATTCGCGATTTATGATCACCTTATATCAACGCTCAAACTTTTAAACCAACAACAAAAATATGTATATAATAATTATTCTCTTTTTTAAATATAGACAAATATCGGTTGTACGAATAAAAAAATTAAGTGTTTTTATTTTTTTAGGTAAAAGTATATGACACATATGTATTTATTTTAAATATGCAAATGTATATACATGTGAATATAAACTGCAAACCGATTATTGAGTATAATTACTTCACGAGGGCGGTCATGAAAAATTTTATTTTATTATTGCGCCAACGGTTTCGTGATAAGTCCGATAAGCTTCTTTCCCTTATCGAGAAGGTGTGCGTTTAAAATAAAAATAATAATAAATATATTTGTGACGTTTCAACTAACTCTAAAAGGGAATGTGTGTGTACGTGTAATGCGATTTTTTATTTGTTAGTAAAAAAATTTTAGACTCTCTCTCTATATTCAATCAGATTGGTTTGGTTTTGGAGCAATTGGCGAGAATCGTTTCGTGAACGATACATAGTAATGTATATATATAACATTGTTGGGTGTATATGTATATTAAAAATAAAACTTGAAAAAAAAAAAAAAAATTTACAAATCCCGAGTCAGGTAAAAGTGTTACGGTTTTCTATCGGCAGCCGTCATCGCTTGCAGGAGGAGTCACTCCTGGTGTATATATACACACATACATATACACACAAATAAATACATGTAATCTCACAATGATCTTGTTCGCTGCAGCCGCACAAGTTGCGCATCGATAATTATTGCTCATAAAGACTGAGTTGTAAGCAAAAAAAAAAAAAAAAACATATATACGTATTTATTTATTTTTTTTTTTATTTCCTTGGCATTGTTGTTATGTGTATATATATATATGCTACTAGCGGTATATTTTACATTGTTTGTTATCGTGTATATATTTAACGCAAGGCGCCGAGACGATCCGGGACATTAACGGACAACAAACAGAGGTCAAAAGCCTACAATTAACGTTTGCCAATTATTACCCATGCGTCCATCCACGCCTAAGACAAAGAACTCATGAGAAGAGAAAAGAATTAAAGTGAAAAAAAAAAAAATAAATAAATAAATAAATAAACGCATATATATTCGTATGTATATATTAAAAGGCGGTGGTTATATGCATCTTGGAAAGAGCAAATTCCATATAGGGCCTGGCTGTACGTGTCTTATTTATTTATTTCTCTTTCTCTTTTTTGTTTTTTTTTTTCTTTACCCTTGACTGCCGTCACTCGTTCGCTTAACTGTAGATCAATCAATATACATTGGTCTTCCTCTTCATCCGCGCCCGAAGAAACTTCCTCTAACGAGCGCTAACGCACGTATATATAGTAAGCGTAAGTGAGAATAAAATGAGGGAACATATATAACAGAGAGCCAAGGAAGGAAAAAAATAGTTAGAATAACAACGAAACAGATAAAAAATAGGAGAGAAAGAAAATTGTTACAAAATAGCCCTTGAGAAATGCCGCATGTATTCCTTTCGGGCTTGAGAGGAAAAGAGAGAGAATGAGAGGAAGGGTGCAGGGAAAGATTGTTGGTATACGGGGCGTAGCCGGGGGGAAACAAAAAAAACACAGCAAAGAATATAGGGAATAAATGAACGAACGATCAAGATCCTGCCACCCAGATCATTTCTCAGGGCCTTGTTCGCCTCCTACCTTGATTACTCGTGTGTTGGTCATCGCACGTTAAGTATATATACACATAAAGTATGGATATGTGTTTGGCTCTAGCCACTGATCAGTCCTCAATCTTATCGAGGGATCATTCCATGAGATTAATCAACATCTAAGAAGGTAAAATTTGAAGATGGACCTAATCATTATTAGACAGACTCGGTATATATTTCTTTAATTTTTTTCTATTTATTTTTAAGACTGGTTTGAATTTCTTATTCTTTAATTATTTATATGTATACAGAATATATATAGAAGGTTGAAAATTTATCTGTATATATAACGTTATTATTCATTTAAGAAAATAAAAGAGAGTATGTATAAATTGATGGTAGATTTATGGTGATAATTTATTCAATTTAAAGAATGGCACTAAAGCACCTGGTCTATTAGCAGTCAATATTACCTAAATAAATAATTTCATTTTAGTTGTCTTGTTTTCATCTCATCGCTTTTAAAAATTGACGTATACATTAAACATAAAGAAGGGGGAAAAAAAAAATAAATAAATAAATAAATAAACAGAGTAGGAAAAAAAATTTTGTGTTCGTAAAAAAACTCGATTTCTTTTGCCAAGTTTGAAAACTAGCGAGAATGAACGAGCATGCACAGTGCGTTTAATTAATTATTAGTTACCTCCCTTAGGGGCTTTGTAAAGAACTTTTTTTTTTGCTTGTTTTTTTTTTATTTCGTTCGCTATATAAAAAACGTCAACGAAAATTAAGACTTAAAGGATGAATAAAATAATTGTTGTATTGTTTACTACTGACTCGCAAGGATTACAGTGAGAGATATCAATGCAAAAAAAAAAAAAAAAACGAATAGATATATAACTACAGTGGACATTTAAAAGTCTTTGGTGGCCATGTATTATAAAAGCAATTAGAATATTTCAGATTAGATATAATATAGCTAGCACATCGTACATAACAAATATGATAATGTGGTGAGGTATATGCGATCCCCAAAGGGGTTTTGTGGGCTTTTGTTCATTTGCGAACGCGTAAGGAAAAAGGGATACGATGGATGAACGAGGAGGGAGGAAAAAGAACCGCGAGCAAACGTTTTAAGAGACGGGTTAAATGGAATCATTAATAATCAGAGTTAACTAATCTGTCTGTCGCTAGGAGCATGTTCATTTTACTCCTGTTTTCATTAAAAATTTTGCCATAAAACATTTTATTATTAATCGATAAATATAATATATAAACTATGAAAAATATAATTGAAACAATTCGATTAATTATTTTATTTATTTTTTATTTTATAGTTATACGAAATAAATGATGACCCAAAGCGAAAGGAATTTTTAGATGATCTCTTCAGTTTTATGCAGAAACGAGGTGAGTAATAATTTATATTTATTTGTATTTATATAAAAATTTGCTATGATATATTATTATAGAATATGATGAAACGTTTGATATTGAACAACGTCGTCATTTGCCCAATCCGTTTACTAAAGTAAATTACATTACACATATCTACATATATGCAATGATAATAATACAAGCTGTCCGAGAATTTAATCGTGCAAATATTGATTTTCCGGATCGATGTTCAAGGCTTGAATTACTTATTCAATAATGAGTAAACAGCTGCCACTGCTGTGTTGATGCGTAGGTTTATTAACAATCTTCAACGCAAAGTGCACGTCGCACATAACCGCGTTGTCTCGTCAACGACGCCATGATAAATTGCGCTGTCTTGGCACGTGAGATATATTCTTTGTTGTACATATATATACATAGGTATATAGTTCGCAATTATATGTATATATGTTCGTTATATGTTTGGATCGATGCCCAAGAATTATTTCAATCAACTTTGATTAATTGATAAAAATGATTATATATTATTTTCGATTATTCTTAGATATATTTTATTTTTTATTTTTCAATATTGACATGATGTAAAAAAATATAATTGCTTTTTTCTTGTGCTAGTATATATAGTCGCACGTGTACATTGTAGTTTATATACATGTAAATGATGTTCCGGTATATATGTAACCCGCATTTGGTATTTCCTGAACACGTGGTGACTTTATGCAACAGTTTTAGGATTGCACGTGAACGTTTAAATAATAGTAAAAGTATTATTCGATAACATATAATATAGCTTTTATATACATCGTATATTTTTTCGTACATTATCCGGAAATATATATATATATATCTAACGAGACAATAAAATAAACGACGAATAATTAAGACCCACATATGGAATTAATCTAGAAATATAAATTCAAAAATAAAACGTACAATATTTATAGTGTATAAAATTTTTTTGTTTTATTTTTAAAAAAAAATAAGTTTAACTATGAAATTAATTCTTTGAGGATTCTCACAAGGGCGACCGGAAACGTATGGGACCTCTAATTATAAACATGGAGACGCGTCCATCAATCAACTGCTGCTGGTTCTTCTATCGTCTCTCTTTCTTTTAATTCTATCTTACTCTTACGTTTAATGGCATCCACAATATTAAAATACACAGATGAGAGAGGAATAAGCTAGATGTGGTAAATGTGCTATTATTATCTCTTACACTGTTAGTTCTTGCCTCGTGTATTAATTAGGAAGATTGAATTATATATACTCGTAGGTATATATATTTCTAGCAATATTATACTAGAAAATATAAAACGTAATTTTATTTTAAGATTAGGGAATTAAAAAATATATAAATGGTTACAATAACTGGTATATTAGGTTATTGTCACGTGCGTGAATGAGCGCGTGTACGTTTTATATACTTTTGGACCGCATGCGCACAGCTCTCACACGAGGTTTCAGAGTCGGTGGTTGGGCCCCCCCGTGGGCACCATTATTGTGCCGACTCACGACCCACGCACAATATAATTCAACACTATAACGTAGTTTAACATCGCGGCAAAGTCGACAAGCAAGCAGTATAAAGGACCATTCATCACCCCCGCACCTCTGATATATATTTATATATATATATATATATATTGGCTGGCTGGCTATATAGTCGCCACTAATTTGTGTTGCTATCACCACTTGCTTGCCCCTATATTTAATTTATTTACCCCTCAAGCAAATTGCACCTGTACTATATAAAAACATAAAAGTCATTTAAAATATTTTTCTAGTTTATATTTATTATTTATACAATATTATTTTTATATATCATAACATGGATATAACATTGTTTATGATATGATAGTATTATTGGTTATAGTATATTTGAAATAAAAAAAATGATTTGATCGCAAGTTTGATGAAGAAAAAATAAAAATAAAATAAAATAATAAGAATATATATACTTGGTTCTGCTATAAATCTCCAGGCATTTAATATGTAAATCTCACCACTCTAACACCATCAACTTAATTCTTTCTTTTTATTATTATTATATTTGTATATATATATGTATATATACATGTCTATATAGTTGGTTTATTTCCTTTATTTTTCCTCTGAACGTCGAACGAGTTTCGATCCTGCTCTCGTGTAACTCACACTCGTTTCGCGCGACTGTAAGTCAAGTATATAGTTATTTACATGTATATAAATATGTATATATATATACAATATACATTATACACACACACACACACACACACACACTATTTCATATACAACTGATGCGTCATCATTTTTTTAGAGTTCATAAAAATCTTGTTCTGATATAACTAATACAGTAGCGCTGTTTTAAAGTGCACAAGAAATCAGAACAATCAACGTTCCAATGATTGGCTCTACTGGAATATAATAAATATGTATATAAGAATTTTTTTATTTATTCTTCATTATATATTTATTGTTTATAACATGAATATGAAGCTGACGGTTGAATTGAGTTCTCTTTTCATTATTATTATATTTATTTTTTATTTATTGTTTTAATTTTTTATTATTTATTTTCTTTTATATGCCTCCCTCTCTCTCTTCTCATACGCATATTGATGTCACGCATTAGACGTTTGAACACGTGTTCGGACACAAACACTTTTCGCTACACACTTGTGAACACGAGTGAAACGCGCGCGTGCGCATAATGTCTGTAGATATATGTATATGTATATAATGTTACACTGCTGAGTTGAATGATCTATGTGACTTTATATCCTGTTCATTCAATTTACACTTATCATTTTAATATGAAAAAAAAATTTCTTTATTTTTTTTTTTTTTTTTTT
>JAQQBS010000004.1:3117567-3138734 GCA_030347275.1 Microctonus aethiopoides
TAGCGACATCATCCTTTAGTTCGTTTTTTATATGCGTCATATTCATTTACCCATTTTTTTTTCTCCCTCAATTATTTATTTTTTCTTCATTTCTTCATTTATTTACTTTTTCATTTCATCTATGTACATGAAAGTCAGCACTTCGTAAAATAACCCCATGGCTTATAGCCACACAAAAAATTATATATGTATATATATTTATATACATTCTGGACATTCAAATCACGTTTCGCGCGTATTCGTCATAAAAGCTTCTTGCAAAACAGCCACACGGCTATTATATCGACGGTTTTGCGCGCGGCGCGTACTGAACAGTCAAGAGACGAAGACAGAACAAAAGTAGTAAAGCGACGTGTGTACATTAATATGTGAGCATAAATGCGTTGAAAAGAGATGTAAGGAAAAAATATATAAAGAAAAGATCCGCAGAATACAATAAGTATAAAAATCTTTCTCACTTCGCTTACACTTATTTATTAGATGATTTGTAGTCTACATATATATACATCAAGACTTTTATGAAATTGTTCTGTTTCAAAACGATAAAATAAATAAATAAATAAATGAATATAAAAATAAAAAATAACACTTTCATTTTATTTTTTCCGCTATTGAAAAATTATTATGCCACAATATTTTTACTATAACAAGAGGGGAAAATAAGAGGAAAATTTTATGGTTGAATGATTATTTGTAATATTATCCATAATATGTTCCCCATCATTTTGTTTCATTTCAATCTATATAGATATATATATATATATACATTTATAAATGCCTGAAGGAGCAAAGAAGAAAATACATATCAGTTTGAGTAGTGATCGCTTTTGCAAAGAGATGAGAAGAGAGAGCTGACGTTGATGTTATGTGTGTACATATATATACACACCTCAATTCATTTTCGCTGCTATATATCTTTCTCCCTTGCTATACATATATACACTGCACACATCCCTCTCTTCCACATTTTCTTCCACCGCCATTTTGCGAGGTTGGCTTTATTGTTGCGTTCTATATAGAAGCATTAAACTGGTTGCGAGCCCGCGTATATCAACAATAATTGCAGGGCCAATAATAAAGCCGGAGGGGCGAAGTCTCGATAGCCCGAAATTGCTGGTTCCCCTACTACCACGATATTCATTCGCGTTATTGCCCACTGTGAACGCACGAAGAAATGGCGGCATAACGCGCCCTTTATCTTATATATATTTATATTTATATATCATGGCGGATAAACGATGATGTCGTGCTGATATTTTACCGCGCGCCCACCGCGACGCAACCAGACTTTGCAGGTTTTTACACGCTCAATTATTATTTTATATATCCACGATTTGTTCTAGACGATTTTGTACTTATATACCAATTGTATATTTTCATTTGTTTATTTATTTATTTATTTATTTATTTATTTACATGTTGTATGTGTGTAGTTAGTACTTGGAGAGTGGGGTAAATGTGTATACATCGCACCGCGTGCTCTCAATCGTTTGTAAGCTCGTAAAACAACGTCGCTTGCGTGATAGTCGCGAATTCGTTATTACAACTCTTGTTAACGCCGGTGCTCAAAACCCTGGGCAAACTCGTAAAACTTTTCTGAGCTCCGTAAACCCCTGTGTGTCTGTGTCTTTTTCTTTCTTTTATACTCGGACTCGGTTTGTTACTTTATTTTATTTATTTATTTATTTATTTATTTCGTTTTTTTTTTTTTTTTCATCACTCCCCTTTGCATAGATATACATCTGTATATATCTCTCATTCGCGCGTTCTTTCGGGTAGTAGTATATTTAAATTTTTATATATTCACGTGTGTGTTGCTACTAGTTGTGTGTGTGTGTATGAAATTACTGAGTATATATTTTAAATAGCACTTTAAATTGCAGAGAAAAATAATTAAAACAAATAAAAAAAATATTTCTTTTCATTTATAATTATATATATGTTTATATTTATTTGAATATTTATATGTATGTGATATTTTGAATTATTTTTATATTTTTTAATTAATTATTTAATTTGTTGTTTTATTGTTAATTGCAGGGACGCCAATCAATCGATTGCCAATAATGGCAAAGTCTGTCCTTGATCTTTATGAGCTGTATAATTTGGTAATTGCTCGGGGTGGATTGGTTGACGTCATCAACAAAAAACTATGGCAGGAAATCATCAAAGGTCTCCACCTGCCGTCGAGCATCACTTCCGCTGCGTTCACTTTGCGCACCCAGTAAGTATATACATATTTAAAAATATATATATATATATTCGTACATACTGTGAGAGTGGGAAATCTTTTTTGTTTATAAAGATCAGCATTAAAATGTTTATATACCAAATATATAATTCCAAATCCAAATTAATTTATTTATATAAAAATATTAAATTATTTATTTTATTATATTTATTTCAGGAAGAATATATATTCCTTGTTTAATATATTTACTTACACATTGATTAAAATTATATCGCGGGACCTTTGCGCCACCTGAAACCATTTTTACATATGTCCCACATACAAAATAAGACATCAAAAGAATTCTCTTTGTACATGTATATTCACTTTGAGATACAGATATATCAACATACATATGTAGCTACTAATATGCATAGTTATTTTTTTTTTTTCTCGCCTTTAATTTCCACTATGTGTCAGAGATTCGCGGATAATTGATATGAAATGTCAAAAGTAGGCGCGTATGCTTATATATCCGCACACAATATTCAATCTCGCGTTCGTGTCTCTTTGCTACGAATGATGGATGTGCCACCAGCGTGTCCCGACAGAATGTCCGGACGTCACATATACAAAGCGTCGCTGAGTTATTTTCACGTGAAAAACTCCCGCGCGCTCATAGACACACACATACACACACAGATACATTTACACGTCTCGCGGTCTTGTTCATTTTCTCGGTTTATTTCATATTAGACAAGAGCGCCATGTTAATATATATCCCTCCCTTTTCCTTATTCGCTTGCTTTAGACTTTATTTTTTATTTTTTTTTTTTTTTTTATATCTGTCATAAATTTATATTTATATCCAAAGTCTCTCAATCTTATCGTAGAATCCCTATTTAGACATGTCATTCTGTCATCCTAGTCTCATTTGCCGCCTGATATTACAACTAAACTCAGACTATTTTATTTATACACTAAAAAAATGATATGTGAATTAATTTGAATTCAATGTAGAATTATTTTATTTTCAAAAATGGTTTATAATACGAATAATGAAAAATTTAAAAATTTCTTTGTGTACTCAGAAAAACTTTTATTGTTCTATTGATATTAAAAGAATACTTCAAACTTAAATATTTTGATATTATGTTAATGCTCTAATTTATTTTTAATTTTTTGTTGAAGTTCAATTGTATATTTTTCTTTCTTACACTCGTTATAAATCAAACCACTAAGCTAATAATCTTCACAAGTCTTGCAATAATTATAAAAGCACTGTCCAAACATATTTGATATCATAAAAAATATATATACCTATAGATATTAAAAAAAAAAGGGAAAAAAAAAAAATTACAAATGTATATAAATCTTTCGATCAAGTCTTTGAAGTTTTGCCATATGTAAAAATTCTCCTCTCCCATGTCGTAATTCAAAGTATTTAAAAACGTCCATTTGTATATTCCATCACCTCTCTACATATGTATACATATAAATACATACATACACCATATATATATGCTTGTACATGCATGAATATACAGGCGATTTTGATTATATCACCCAGAGGTAAAGATTTATGCTCCGCATATTCGGGCATCGATGGACACGTGCTTGTGAACGTAGAGGGCTAGTTTTGCCTGCAGTCTGCCAGACAATCGTAAAAACCGAACGATCCTCACGCGAATTATAGGCTGCGGTATGGCCATACACATTCACATATCCACACTGCCGTGGTATTCTCGCATATATGGCTGTATGTATAATCGTATGTGTTGAGATAATAATGCATAAACAAGCAAAGAGATTTCTCCTTCACATTGTATTTATATCTGCGTGCATATACACTTGTGTATTTGTAAAATACAGTGTGTGACCCTTCTGGCTACAATCGATAAGTCTATAGTACTAAAAGAAAAAAAAAATACAACATATTTATGCATTATGTATCATTGAGATAACCACGAGAAATAATAGTCGTTACTTTTGTATTTTATATGTAGACAAACATATGTTGCAGTGAATAGAGAAAGGAAGGAATGATAAAAAAAAATATTTATGCATTACTGCAACTGTTGCACACATTATAATTAAAACCTTGTTTCCTCTGGGTAATAAAAAAAAATACATATTAAATGAATGAGGCAAAAAAAAAATACAATGGTATTAATAATTAAAATAATTGAAATAACATTATCTTTTTAATGTTTTTTTTTTTCAGATACATGAAATATTTATATCCATATGAATGCGATAGACAACAATTATCAACGCAGTTGGAATTACAAGCGGCCATTGACGGTAACCGACGTGAAGGACGACGGAGCAGCTATGGTGCTTATCCTGGTCCAGGTGTGAATGAATCTATGATACAAAGAAATTCCCATACACCCACCTCTGGGGCACTACACACACAAATGTCACCATTATCCCTTGTAACAACGGTTGGAGGTCACCATCTTGGTCCACAATCGATGATGAATGGGAATGGAGCACTTAACCCTATGACGCACCATTCTCTTCTACCCTCGCACGCCCAATTTTTATTGGGACCACCAAATTCCGGTAATTAACCGATCGCACTTCATCCAAATTAATATTATCATCATTACTCATCTAATAATCATTCAATACTTACTATCATGCATTTGCCTATTTTTCCTTCTACCTCAGCACACTTTCTTAATGCTTAAATAATTTGATAACATTAATATAAAAGTAGATACTAAAAGAAAAATTCGATAATGAAAGAAAGTAAAAAAAAAAAAAAATTTTTTGTTTTAATATGTATTATAGAAATGGTGGAGGATGCAAGTGAGTTTATTTTAAATCGGTAGTTAGGGGGGTCTTTTGGCCTCCTTGAAGACGATGATGATGCGAGAGAGCGAAGGAGGAGTCGTAATTGATTGTACGATCCGCCAAGAGGCAGGCGTTAACGGATGACTCTGGCTAACGAGCATTCCTATTCGTTCTCTCTTCTTTTTCCCCTCATCCACAAGCACAACGACTGAATATAACGCTTTTGCACCCGCGCTGTCTCTCCTCGCTTGACAGATAATCCACGAGTGTGTTCTATATAGCAATTGATGGTGGTAAACATTTTCACCCTTGAACGTGATCCCAATTTTCACTTCCGATCATGAGAAATTCTCTAGTCATTAATTTCAACCTTTCTCCAATACCCTAATGACTTTCAAATATTCTACGTTGTTATTTCAATAATATCTACTATTGTTTAATTACGATCTATTAATATACATACATTTTATTTATTTATTTATTTATTTATTCGATTAGTATTATCAATGTTATAGCATCATTAAATATGTCTACAGTTGATTTCGACTCTCGGATGGCGGAATATGTTAAATTAATAAACAAAGAACTGAGAGGTACTGGCGGAGGTTCACCACCACCATCATTACCACCACCGCCACCACCACCAGCGCCAATAACAAATCGACAAAGTGGAGCTGTATCACCATCAGAAACGCCACCGCGTGATTCTGCATTATCTGCATTAGAATTTTCACGAATGACATTGTGGAATATGTATAATAACAATGGTATGTATCCAAATATTGGTCATCATACACCAATATCACCACATGTATCTCATTCGCCACATACTCGACCATCAAGTCCTGAACAAAGGGAAGCGCTTGATCTTGGATTACGTTCATCACCAAATTCAACATCGCCCAATCGACATAGTCCAATTACTGGTATAAATCTTCATCATAAAAGGGAACATGACATTGATTCATGTGCTCCACCACCGCTTAAACGTTCGTTATTTGATGATGATGTAAATAATGTTAATGATAAATCTGTGCCAACGTTTGCGGGTACACATATTAAAATTTCAAATCGTGGTGATAATAAAACAGGTGATAATTCGTTAGTTGTCAGCATGGAATTGAATGGTGTTATGTATCAAGGTGTATTATTTGCACAAGCCGATAATAAAAGCAGAGCGAATGCAACTAATAATAATACAAAGTCTAGAAGCGTTTTATTGTAAATTAATTTTTGGTTTACTTTGTAGAAAGTTTGAATGACAAATATGAACCTGATTGGCGTTGCCTATAGAATGTATAATATTAAGGGGATATTCTACTTTCTCAGTGACAATTTCTTCGTATTCTATGATAGTAGTCTTGGTCATCCAATTTTTTTATTTTTACGAAATTCCTGTAATTATTTAAATTTCCAATTTTTTTGACCATCTGTAAATGTAATAATTTTCAATTAAAGCCAGTACTTTTTTTTATATCTTTCATATACTTTATACCTTTGGTACTTAGTATACATATCGATACCACTAACTTGAAGAGCTTTTTATAATGAAAGAGCAATGACATAGTAATTTAAAATTTTATTATTAAAAATTATACAAAGTACTTTTTTAAATGTGCTTTAGCAAATTTATTTATATGAATTTTTTTTTATATTTCAATTGCTGAAACCACTAAAGAATAATCTGTGGAAAAAATACAAAAGGAATATCAATTAACATATTTTGAAAGTGAGAAAGTAGAATTGCGATTTGGTCTGCTTGAGAGAATATATTACAAATGCCTCAATTGGAAGAAATTATTTCATTGCAAATATTATTTTTTTTTAACGTGATTATTAATTATATAATGATCAAGAAATCTGAAGAAATGTGTAATTATAATTTTGGTTATTATTTGTTGTATAATAATTATGACGAGTATGAAAAATGTATGAAACAAAAATGTGCTTTCATGATAACAAATAATGTATATTTTATTTTATTTTCTGTGCATAATAATTATTGTTATCGTTTGTAGGCTCCGACGTTCAGGACGTTAGACCGTTATGTCTAACTAGATACGTATATTCAAATTCAGTGCAATGAAAACTAAAATGAAGAAAAAAAAAGAATAATAAAAAAAAAAAAAAGTACAAAACAACAGGATTCTTCAAATTTGTTCTCACATGCCTAGTGATTCTTTCATTTAAGACATTTCCTGCATCGTATTGACGACTGATGCATTATTCTGTGGCTACAACAAAGCCACAGAATAATGCAAAGTTAACAATGAAATAAAATAGTTCTTTTATTCATTATTAATAATTGTATGCGGAAGTATCTTAAAATTTAGAATCCATGGAAAAATAGTATTGAAAAACAAAATCCTTTCCCAGCAAATTAGTTTTGGAGGGAGAAAAAGAGAATGAGAGAAATGTTTCTTATTTAATTAAATCTCATTAGCTGTCTCTTACTGCTGAATCAAAAAATAAAAAAAAAAAAAAAATAAAAGAAACTAATTTATTTATTGTATCAAGTTAAATTTTTTTTTTTAGTAGATTGTCACATGTATTATTCAAATGGAAGCAATCTCGCATTTTTTTGTTTCATATTTTATAGCATTTTATCATTTTTCAAATAATGTACATTCTTTTTTTAATAATCTCAATCAATAATTCTTGACTAATAATTGATTGAGAATTATAATTGTATGCAAAATGAATGATAAAATAATCAATTTTGTTCATTTTGCTAATAATTTGACAAGCTTGTAAATATATAGTCAGCCAATAATTTAGTAATAAAGAGAATAAATGACGGGTCGATGGAACTATATGTTTCGGGTGATATTTAAATCGAGAAATCACGTATACAAATAAAATTCACATTATACACACAAACAAATACATGTATATATGGTACGTATATGTGTATGCATCTCTGTATAACTGCACATGCATATAACAGCGAAAGCTGTTCGTAATAAATTTTTGTCGCCGATATTTTGAAGTGAATGAAATTAATAATTGTACAATTAAGATTAAACAAAAATTCGCACATTCATCAGAACGCAACTAAATCGTCGTTTATAAAATTCTTCATTTATAAAAATGACAATGGAGAAAGCATTAAAAGAATTAATAATATATAAGTAATAAAAAAAAAAAAACAAAAAAATTGTGGATAATAAAAAATATGAAAATTAAAATATCATTCATATACATATATAGAATTTTATCTATACCAACACATTGTCGACAAATGCTAAATGCCCAATGTGGTATTTTCAAATTAATCATCAACGACGATGAGCGATAGTACTTTTTTCTTGCTGGTAACATGATCATCACACGATTTTAGTCATAGTACATAGGTTACATGTGTAGCAGCAGTAAGATATTAGTGTTTAGCGATAACTGTGGTCGTCGTTGACACGTTGAATAAGTATGTATGTATTATATAATGGCAACCTTTTGGGGATTTAGAAAAAAAAAATTAAACTTTTCGTTATCTTTGTTTTTTTTTTTTTTTTTTTTTTTTTTTTTTTTTTTTTTTTTTTTTTTTTTTTTTTTTTTTGAATAAATCAAATACATCATATCGAAAAAATTTAATTGTTCATAGTGTGAGAGCTAGCCAAAAAGACTGTTATATAGGAGAATATTACTCTAAACAATAATTTCTCACTATGAATATTATTCTCGATATTATCACTATTATTATCAATTATAATTAGTGAATAATTTTTTTTTTTTTTTTAAGGATTAGCATTATTTTATTGTGGTATTCATCGTAAATGGACGAATTGTTTGATGAACAAAGAAATAATTAATTTGAGTCGAATTGCCGTATTTGTTTCTGTAATGTTTCGGCTTTGAAAAAAATAAATAAATAAATAATAAGATTGAATAAAAAGCAATTGTCAAGTCATCGAATTTGAATCTCAAATAAATCAGTGTTGATTAATATTTCTTTATGTACTATTGAACAAATAATTTATTATGTGTATTTCTTTGTATGTAAAAAAAAAAAAAAAAAATTTTTTTCGTTGAAAAATTAAAATTACATTTATTAAAAATGTGATTTATTTATACATGAAAGAAACATGTATATGTTTAAAAGATAAGAATATTTTGTTTTGCAGTGTTACAATTTTGGCTCTTATCTCTCATTGATTATAAATGAATATTAATTCACTGATTAATTAATTTTATTCTTGTATAATTTATATAAATTGAAAAAAAATTTTTAAATTATAATTCCAATTAATAATCAATTAATTGGAATTTACCGCTGTGAAATGCAATATTAATAACAAAATAAATTAAAGACGACGGTCGTTTTGTTAATGTTTAAAAGGCCACATCGTAAATAAGTCTATGTGTGTGTGTGTGTGTCAGTAACGCCTAGATTATCATTATTTTTTGAAATTCTTTCAAACTACAGAACTGCAATTGCATCATTACGAACTTATATAGGCAAATAGCTAACATAATTAATGTTGTGTACATGTATATATAATATCACATAAAAAAAAAAATAAGAATGAATGACATCAAACATTGTATTTTTTTTTTTAAGTAGCTATCTAGTTTTCATTTGTAAATCAATGTAAACGTGCTCCACAATTATTAATAATAAAATCAATGATATTGAATATGATACGTGATAGTAATAAGATACAATAATTTTCAGTCAGAAAATATCATGAGAAACTACGTCATATATTCCTTATAATATTATCTAAAAAATTAAAAATATTTACCTTCAATTGGAGTTGTAAAATAATTCAATCTTGAGTGATAATTGTGATTTTTCTTCCTCGGTTGTAAATGCATATTGAACAGCGGATAAACATAAATCTTTCAAATTCTGTTGCGTCAATCCAAAATGAATCGCAACAAGCTCAAATTCCTCCGATAATGTTGTACCAAAGACACCTTTATCGTCTGTCTGAGGAATAAAAAAATAATATAATTTTATTTTTTTTCACCGTTTCATTTGCGTCGTTATCATCATCAACATTCATGAATGTAGCTGTTACTGTAATTATTTTAAATTCATTATAACCATTCGCAAACATATTTCACAAGAAAAAAAATAAATAAAAAAAGAGGAAGAAAAAAAAAACGAAAATAAATTACTCACTGCAATACATATTGGATGCTTTGCTTCATACAGATATGCAAATTGATGTTCTGAGAATGATGGGACAGTTTTACATTTGACATTCGATGTGAGACACAATTCTATAGACCAAACAAAATTTAACATCACAATAAATCGGTATAATATATAATGTAGCTATATCGCCATCTTCATTCTTACCAACTGGTATACGAGATTTTAGAAGCATATCATAAAGTTGTTTAGTCCCATTCAAATTTGGATGAATACACGTACAATGTCCCAATCTGTCGGGTTTAAAATTCAATATGTCGACCACTTCCTTTTCATTTGGAACCTGCCCACAATTTCAAAGCGTGTCAAATGATAAATATTAACTTCTTAAAAAAAAAAAAAATAAATAAAATAAAATAAATGATGGAAAACAAGTTAAATACACTCACCTCAGCACAGTGTGCTGCAATCTTTAACCCGACATTTCTAGCTCGTTGTAATAAATTGATAGATATTTCTCCTTGGGTTGGATCGCCACTTAAATCAATTCCAACAACGTATTCAGAATATTTTTCATAATATTCAATTGCTAATGCAATATTTTCTTCAGCATTTTTTTCTCCTCGTTTACGATCAACAGAAATTAAAAGCTTTACTGTTATCCCCGTTCTTTTTGTTTCAGGTGACCTAAATGTTATCATTTTTTAATTAATTAATATCGAAAAATAAGAAGAAAAATTTAACTAACAAATTAATATTGCATACTTTATAGCATTTATTATTGCTTCAATATATTCTTTTTTTGTCATTTTTCCCTCAACGTGTCTCGGTGTACTTCGCAACTCCAGGTAAATAATATTATCATTGTAAAATTCTTGTATAACATCACAAGTTGCAATAAATATTGCTTCGGGTGTATCAGTCAATGAATGAACAATTTCAAACAGTTTGAAACCTCTGTAAATAATAAATTATAAATCAACCATACAGTAAAAATACTTGCATCAATTAATTAAATTAAATAATGATTATACTCTTTCAGTGACTCGGACGGATGAATTTCATGAATTATTTGCGATTTGGCATCGGCAGGAGATTGTAATTCAGACAATTTGTGTAATGTTTGTAATGATACAGATCCATTCAAATGAGCATGGAGTTCCTATAAGAGAAAAATAATTATTGAATTATTCTGAAATAAACATTTCTAAAATACAAATTGACTTACAATTTTTGGAATTTTTTTACAGAATGTTTTCAAATCCATTATTCTATGAATGATATATATGGGATATAAATATTTATAAGTAGTTTCTCCACGTGCTTTACCACACAAGCAGGATGAACTATGAAGGTATTGTCATATCATCGCGTTCTTACCTAATGACGCGCCCTCTTACCGACGACTGTTGGAAGCATAGAAATATCATTGTATGATTTCTCTTTCAAGACTTGAAAAAATACCACTCAAAAATTTCCCATAACATGTGAACTTTTCTATTAATTAATCCATTATCGTCATTGATTAATACTATAAACCAATAAATGGTAAAATAATACACATTATTTATTAATGGAGTATTAACTAGCTTATTTAAATATCAATATGTATTGCTAATTTAATATTTTAGGCGATTAATATTGAGTAACATATATATCTTTATCAAATATTCCCCATTATAATTTGTGAAAATTCTTATTTATAATTAAACTAAATGATTCTCCTGACGATAATAAATTTATTTATATTTGAATAATTTTATCTATATTTATTCTTTTTTTTTTTACCCAATTTTACAATAATTAGATTATATTTCAATGGAACTTTTGTTGATTTGAGACTACCTCAGATTTTCCATCTGAATATATTAAGCTCGTGGTGCAAGCGCAGTAAGCTCACTGATGCACTGTTGAAGTGCTGCTTTTTCTTGTTCGGGTGTGATGGCCTTTATTACATTACTTATTATCCATTGAGACATATGTTTTTGAGCAATACGACGCTCAACATTTGCAATTTGTAATTGGTAATCCAATCGTTTTTTCACCTAAAATAAAACAAATATTTATTTATTATATAAATTAAATTACTTATAAATATATTTATGAATTAAATGAACCTCATTGTAGACACGGGCAACACGATCACGATAAACTGCTTCAAGTTGTATTTTAATATTTTCCTTTTTGGCATCAAGAATCATTTGTTGGGCTTCAGAACGCCACTGTTGTTTCTTTTCATTTTCAATAATATCCTCATGCTCTTTAATCATATTTGTACGCGAACTCTCAAACTTGTTTTCATCTTTGTCCATTTCTGCATCAATCCATTTCGCAAAACCCGGTCCAAATTTTTTCACAATTGCTACACTCATAATAAATACTGAAACCCCAGTATAAAATTCATGCTCTAGGACATACCATTCCTTTGATACCAAATAGGTCGCAACACCAGTGGCAAACATATATGGACCTAAAAATTATAAATACATATTTTATTTATATAATAATTCAATGATAATTTTTTAATTTTTTTAATTCAATGATTTATTTACCTGTGTAACCAGTTTTGTTATAGAACATTTGGAACCATTGTTCTGGAATGAATCCATGGCGTACTGGTGCTGGATTGATTGGACGTCCTCGTTGTTCAACGTCTTTTGATGGAACACAACTTGACGTTGATTCAACGCGTGCCAAAGCAGGTAATCGTCCTGCGACTAATTCATAACAATTTATATTTATATAATATTTAATTTTATCATAATTATTATATTGTAATGTGAAAAATAATTTTACATTTTTATTTTTCAATTACATAATAACCAATAAAAGATGTTTCATATGAAATGATTGTGAGATAGGTTAATCATATTACTGAGTAGAGAATTCTAAATTTTTTCGTTTAGTAATGAGAATAATAAAGGTATCATTTAATCATTTGTATTTCTTTGATATTGTTTATTGAATAAATAATTTTTAATTGCAATTACCGTTTCGCAATGCTATCCTCGAAAACATTTTCTTTCCACACAATCGACACCACCAATTTCCTAGTGTGAGAAAATATCACTTACAAGTTACAGCTGAGAAAAAAAAATATGGCGACTTTCTCACCGACACTCAGTCATACCAACTGGACAATACCAAAAACCGCGGGAAGATTTGAAATTTAATTTACAAAACAATCACAAATATCAATGAACAAATGAGCTAAATATTTATATTACCAAGTTTTAAAATATAAAATAAAAATTATTTCTCAATGAAACAATATTATATCCATTAAATTATTAAAAACAATTTCCCAAATTAAACATACAATCGATATATATTTTGACCTTTAATTACTGTCAATAATGCAAATTCATATTGACCAAACTTTACTCAGCCGATAATAAATTCAAACAATCCCTTCAATTATAATTACAATTAAAATAATATTCCCCCTAAAAAATTAAATAATTATAACAACGAAAAATATTTTTTTCCTCTATAAAAAAATCATGTAAATTTAATTTGCTAATTAATTTTTTAATTTACTTTTCTATTACAAAATTAATTATTTTATCAATTGACATGGTTATCAAGATCTTAATTAAATCGAGTATCGTCAACTATAGTTAATACATAATGAATAACTGAAGTACCCCAATAAAAAAAAAAAATCTCTCGGTCCAAATAACATCGATCGATTGGCTTTTCTTCATCCAATACATGTCGCATATACACCTCTGCACATTCATCCATATATATATATAATTTTTTTATCTGTACATTTATGTATAGAGATTCATATAACAACATATTCATATAAATAACATAGAAAGAGAGAGAGAACGAGTGAGAGAAATTGAATGTGAATCAAAAGATATTGGGTACATGTCTGAATGTTAGCGCTCGCTTGATATAGTTGATCATGAATCAAAAGCTTGTCATTGCAGCGCTATATACCAAATCAAAATATTCAAAGTTGTTATATGTATATAGCTCAGAATGATAAATGCCAAATGTAGCAGACGACGTTGGATAAACCAGAGTAAACTCCACTAAAGAATTCGTTGCTGGTATAACGTCATACTGTTAGATTTTTGTCTTTGTTGCGTTGCCACTGTTTTACTCTGTCACACTCCCTCGCCTATCATCATCTCGCGAAAATTCCGGGGATCAATGCGTTGGGTGCGCCAAAACGCCTGCGCTACCCAACAATATTCCCCTCCTTACAATAATATAGTTCCTGTAAAGAGAAACCATTCTGTCTGTTCCCCTCTGTATCTCCCACCCTTAGTCAATTGACAACCCTCAGTGTGCGCTGCTACACGTAAATTCTGAAATTTTACGCGCCTGTGCAGGGGTGTTGGGGCCATAGCAAAGAAGGAAAAGTGCCTGTGCGATCCGGGTAAGGGACTCCTGGATATAGGGCTGGTACCTAACATCATCTCTTTATCTCACTCTTTTTTCTCTATACATTCATATATTAAATTGTAACCCTCCTATGTGACAAGTGCAATTTATCTAAATATATTGTTCATTTACTCAATATTAAATTGAAGTGTGAGTTAATATAAATGAAAATCACATATGAATAAAAGCAATTGATTTATACAGGAAAACTTTTTGTGAGAATTTCATATCTACAACAATCACGGATAATATATTTGGTAGTGGTATGTGTGTGTGTGACGTTTTATTTTAAATGACAATTATTATTGTGTATAGGTGAATCGTGTAAAAAAAAATTTATAATTAATTGTTATTGTATTTTGTTTATATGATGAAAGATATTGGATTTAAAAATAAATTTATAATGCTGACGGTGATTTGATTTATTAAATTGTGATTTTAAACGGGAGAAGATAAGAAACATTGATTTAAATTACACGATGATTATGTTGTAAAAGGAAAATAAAGAATAATAATAATAAACGAGGGAAAGTCAAGTGTACCCTGTTATCAGGCGTTGCTTGCCTCAAGTGTGCATTTGAACGTGTAATTAGAAACGCCAAGAGTTAAAAAGTTGACACAATATAACAGGGGAACATGTATCCCCAAATGTGTCCCTCATTTGAGGGTTGACATTATTCCTCGGTTATCACTTATCATCAACGAAATATATACTAGTTATAATATATTTTAAATTATTCGTGAATTTTAAAGATACTTTTGTGAAATTTGTATATCTTCTATTATCTTACAGGTGAGTTTTATTTAATTCAATTATGTATGCAATTATTATATTTGAGATTTATTTTTTATTTCACATTATATCCATTAATAATTTTAATAGAAAAATATTTAGGCATTTATATATATAGTTTGCTGCGAGTTTATTATTTAGCAGATAAAAAGATGTGTGTTTTCCAGAGGCTTTGCCATGGATTTACTGTTGAATTGATACTCATCGTATGCACAATAGGAATCGGATTGTGTACTTGAATATTTATGATCAGGCCAAGCCAAGCCAACGAAGTGGCTATTCTCCCTCTGCTTTTACGGGTGGGGAATTAATCGGATCATTTTCACGAATTTCAGCCATTATAACTTCAGTTATTATCTATACTTGACCGATGCAATTATTAATATAATTATAATAATATATAAAAATAGGTATTTTCAAAATAATCATATAGAATTATATTTATATTTTCTTCTTTATTCGTATTTAAAATATAAATTCATTAAAAAATTTTAAATAAAATGCAAATAAATAGTCAATAATAAAATTCTTTTCTTTTTTTTCTATATTTATTTGATTAGATCACGCTATACATAATACTTTATTTCATTACAGTCCAATTCGTGTATTACCATAGATATATAAATTATACTCGCCAGGAAATTACCCGCCAATTGGCGGTTGAACGTTGATGTAATTTGTATAGGAACGTGTACATGCCTGCATACAAAATATATATATCTGCGTCTATACAGACGTAAATAAATAAAATATAAATTTACACACGATCGACGCGCGTTTTCATTTTGTTTTAATAAATTATTATCGTTGATAAATATATTTTACTTATTCAATTTGACTTAATGGCTTTCATTGGATTAGTGTGTAATAGCCATTTATTATATACCCATTATTTCGAGATTGCGCTAATGAACGAGCAAAAATTGTTTTTTTTTTTTTTTCCTTCACCCCAAACCATTCACTCGATAATGGATATTTGTATTTTTTTTTTATTTGCTCGTGTACAATGGACATATATTATTGATTATATGTATGTATATTTTTTATTTCTTTTCTTTTTTCCAGATTTCAGCACATTGTTTACAATGAGGGATCGACTTTCGTGGTACATGGTCTTTCTAATTTTGCCGACAATTTTATTGGCTCGGTCACTTGACAAAGGTATTTATCTTATACATTTATATAAATATAAATTTTATGTATGGACGTGTAATTTATATATATACTGTTTTATCGTTCACGCATCATAAAGCTTAATATTTTGTACGATAAAATATTTTTCATGATTCAAAAGACCGTCGAGTGCCGTATAATATACCATCAGACTGGCGGGCATTATGGTACAGCAATCTTGAAGAACTTCAACGCGTAAATGAAGCAAATGACAACAATACTGTATCCAATGTCACTGTACAATTGGGTGGGACAGCATTTTTACATTGTAAAGTTCGTAATTTGGCAGAGCGCTCAATTTCAGACGCTGAGGTATGAATTTATTAATATAAATTATTATTAAATATTTTATTTTTATATTACTAAATTTATTGGCATTATTAAACTTTTTTATTCATACATAAATCAACTCTATACTATCCTTGAGCTTAAATATATACGTATAAATATTGAGTAGTTTTCTACTATGAATGCATTATAGAATAATAAAAAAAAAGTCTAAAAATATTCACTATTATATTTTGTTAGATATCTTGGATCCGTCGACGTGACTGGCATGTATTGACAAGTTCTTTATTCACATATACAAACGACGAGAGATTTCAAGCACTACATCCTGAAGGCTCGGACGACTGGACGCTACAAATAAAATATGTTCAAGAAAGAGATAATGGAACATACGAGTGTCAGGTAATTATAAATAACCACTTTAATATAATATTTTATTAATATAAAGTGCGTTTGAATTTTTATTTATTAATTATATTAACGATTATGTAAAGTATCGCGACCTAAATAATTATATTTTTATATATTATTGATAAACAGGTGTCGAGAAGTACAGGAATAGTATCGCACTTTGTGAATTTAAACGTCGTTATACCGGAGGCGTTTATATTAGGGAGTGAAGAGCATCATGTCGACGTAGGTTCTATAATAAGTCTTGTGTGCATAATAGAAAAGGTAAGGACAACTGTTATTAATTTATAATCATTTCCTTTTTTTTTTCTTTCGTTTTCTCTTAACAGTCAATTAATATTTAAACGACATTTATCGAATGGAAAATTGTATTAATATTTGTTTGCGTGGCTAATATTGACAAATTTTCAATTGAATTTCAGAGTCCAACGCCGCCACAATACGTATTCTGGTATCACAATAACCGGATGATAAATTATGATACTGCGCGAGCCAGCGTTAGCGTACAAACTGAACCAGGACCAACTCAAAGTCGACTTACTATTCAACATGCAGTTGAATCGGATTCGGGAAATTACACATGCAGGGCTTCTAATACAAAGACTGCATCAATTTATGTCTTTGTAACAGAAGGTATTACACACTTGAATGTTTCCTACAAATAGAAGCTTCATCAAAAATGTTTTTTTATTTTTTCTCTTTTTTTTTTTTCAACATCATAAATATGAAAGATTAAATAATTCCTTTTATCATTTATAATAATTTTTCTTCATCTTTTCTATCTATTTATATCATATTGTCATATTCTCCTGCTGTCAGAATTAACAAGCTTAATATGTCAATCATATATTTTAAGTACACTGTCTTGATAATGAATTTAATGTCTGATGTAAATTAAAAGAAATTTATTAAGATTTCTTAAAGATTTCTTACTACTATTGCCGAAGATTTATTCAGGTATATATGTTATTTAATGTGAATTGTTTCAGGTGATAAAATGGCGGCAATTCTACGCCGTAAAACGTCCGGTGCAGAAAGGACATTAGGAGGTTTGATACTGGCGCTCATTGTTACTGGCGCCGTTTTAGTACGATAAGCGTTTTCATCCGTAATGTCCATTACCCGTCATTACTTCAGTTGTCATGAAGTTTTCATAGGTACTTAAAATGTACGGAGAAAGATTTACTATTTTTTTTTTTCTTCTACACACATATTACATACTTGCATATACACAAACACACATTACACTCAGACATGATAGAAGAGAGCCAGTGTATATCATGTTTAAAATAATCTCAATAAATTCACGACGTTGAAATAACACGCAAAAGATGTAAATATTCGTAAATCTCAAGAAAAAAAAAAAACAAATAAATAAATAAATCAATGAAATGAAAAAATAATAGATGAATAATTTTATTTTAAAATTCGCGACTGAAATAAAAAGAAATATGACATAAAAATAAAGTGAGATTTCAATATAAATTTATAAAGGATAGCGATTTGAAAATTATTGACATTTGCGTTATATTATTGAAACTATTCTATAAATTGTTTTTTTTTTTCATGCGTGGTAAATATATAGAATTGATGAAGATACGATTAGAAGTTATTTAAGAGAAAATTCATGAGGTTTTCAACGTCGTTGAATATATGAATGCGTTTGAATTATAAAGCAATACGAACAGGGTGTTAATATTGAATAGGAAGAAAAAGAGGAGCAGATGAAAAAGTGAAGAGCAATAGTTTATTCGAAAGAGTATAAAGACATCGTCAATAAATTGATGATCGCTTCCTTTTCTCATCATTATAAATACACGATGCTGGATTATCCATCAAAATACTACTCTATCTATCAAACTACATTATGATTCATCTGATAATTCGAGAGAACGAGAAAATGTTTTCACTACTATTCAATATCACAAATTTCAAAATACATGAATCTCGAAAGGGAATATTGTATGTGTGTGCATAATAAAAGCTCGTCAGATCGATGTTTAATCTGCTAGAAGTATTGCTCGATAAACAACGAGAAAATATTCATAAACAACAAAATTATTGGATTTAAAACAAATATGAATTCACTAACACAAAACAATGACCATTTAAATGATAATACTCTAAAAATAAATAAGAGTCAATTTTCCCTAAAATGTTACTGCCGAGTAAATAAAAAAAAAAAATGAAAATTCGGAGCGTCATATAATTCTCAATGTCAGTAAAAACAAAAAATAAATAAAAGAACAAAATATATATACGAAATTTATAAAAAATATTTTCTTTTTTTTATAAATTATTCTCGATTTCATTTTAGACTCTCGTGAATGATTATAAATAGTAAACAGTTCGGGCCATTTTATCACTTAGGTAATTATTAATTATTATTCATTAATTATCAATGTGAGAACGAGTTTTTGCTGATTATAGTGAGAGTATTGAATCGACTTTCATCATCTCAATTATTTTTAAACAATAATCATCTTTGGAACCAATTTCATTCGCTATAAATATAAACACGGAATGAATTAAATGAAAGAGTCTTTTTTTCTTTTCTTTCTCTTAATCATCACCTGCTATTTATCAGCTAATATACGTATATGTTCCTCACTGCTTGACGCTGCTTCCATTTAAATATTGAATTACGTGGCAATGTATTGAGAATTTTTTTTCTCTTTATTTTCGTTGAGAAGACTTATAATAGTCAAGCGACTTATGCAAATTAAAAATACGAGATATAGTCACCAAGAATAAAGCAATTGAATGAATTTTACCTGTATGGTTGAATTGATATCAAACTGTGGAAAAACGACTTGAAATGAAAAAAAAAAAATAAAAAAAAAAAAAAAAAAAAAAAAAAAAAAAAAAAGACAACGCCAATCAATACTTGAGTGTTTATCGGTGATTATATTTCCGACAAATGTCAAACGTCACACGTCACTTGTCTATACGAGCAATATATCAGTTTTAAATATTTTTTATTCACTGCATTTTCAGGATTTTTACAAAAATAAAAAAGAAAATAAATTAAGTTGATAAACAATTAATTAAAAAAGAATAATAATTGTATAAAGTCAAAAACAAAAAAATTTAGATGATAATAAGAAAATTATAAAATAGTTTATTATGCATCTTATAGTTTTTATTGATATTAAGTATTTATTATTATTATTAATATTATTATTATTGTTGTTAATATTATTTAGAATGAAATGAACTGAAAAATTAATGTGAGGTGGAATAATATATATGAATATTTTGATTCATGTCAAATGGGACTCAATGGCAGTTGTACAAAGAGATAAAAAAAAAAATCCGAAGAGAGCATTACCTTGTTGTGTTTTAAATCGTGATATTTATAAACTTATTGAAAGTATCGGATCCTATATTATCGATAATGATGGCCATTAATACGGTGAACGGATATAATTGGAGAACATATAACAAGTTAATTAAAAAAAAAAATTAATTCAAATAGATAGCTGTGACATAGAAAAATGAAAAAAAAAAAAAAAATCATTATATTAATGGGGTTGAAAGAAGTTGATTCGATACTTCTGAAATAAGAAACCAGTTATATGAATAAAAATAATAAAGATAATTAAACAGAAATTAAAAATAAACTGGAAATAAAGCTGTGAGATAATGAAAAAAGACAGTTAAATAAGGTGGAATTGAAAATATGTTATTGGCATAAATAAATTTTTTTTTGAAAGATATTTAAGAAGCATTTACCACTCATATTTGTTTATGATCTACTATTACATTGGCTGTCTTTCAAAATTTCTTTTATCGCCACATGATAGTTTATTATGACATCACAAATTATAAATGCAATTATTGAATTGTAACAAATTGCAAGGGAAAAACAAAAATGTACAGGCAGTTGAGTCTATCTCCAACGATATATTCTGCTGCCTGAACATGTATATGTAGGATAAAACCATAGAATCTGTTAATAATAAGATAAACTAATAGTCTAATAAGCGAAAAAATGTCTGAAGATATGAGCTCCATACGAAAAAAAAAAA